>JALIZH010020561.1:0-18890 GCA_030522465.1 Rhipicephalus appendiculatus | reverse complement strand
ACCATCAGACGATCACGGAAACATGGGCTAGGAATTCCATTTTCGCGGAGCAGGAATTTTCTTGAAATATACAACACCAGATCTCCACCTCAAGCTTTGTCCAGCAAATCGCTTCAGTCCACCAGCGTGAAATATTTCAATGATGGGCCCACAGCAAGTGTAGGCTACTGCTTCTCGATTGTTTCTTCGAATAGCCGGTAGAACGCATTCGTACGCTTTACTTCAGTTCGCATTCAGCAAGCATGGGTGCGTGGCATAGTGTTCAAGGCACTCGCTTTTGAACCCGGTGGACCTGGGTTCACGCCCTAGCCCCGGTATGTTTCCTTTTATTCACTATTTCTTTTGAGTACACCAGCTGTGGGTGTCCAAGGTTATTGCGTGAGCGTATCACGTATTTTTTCCGCAGCGGTGTTTTTTTTTTTTCGAACGGAACCAGCCTGACAGCTCAGTAGTTAATAGCAGCTTCGCTTGAAAATTTAAGACAGCAGATGATGCTGTGAATAAATTTTAGTACACCCTGTAGCTTTCAGCATTGGCTCGTAAAAGCATCTTGGATTTTCTCAGCACTTCCATGGTACTCTTCTAATCTGCTGCTCAAAACAGGCATAAGCGTAATCATCAGGGTACGCTGAATTGTGAATAAGGCGATGCCAAAAAAAAAAAAGAGTTCTTGTCTTCTGGAAAAACGTCTCATATACAATAATTCAAGTTGAAGATGTCGAGTGGAATGGTAAAGTTTTCAAAATCGAAAGTTTCATTATGATTTAATGAGGTACTGTTGACCATAGGTCGCAAAGAATTGGAATTCCCTCAGACTCACTTAAAAAATATTATTTGGTCTGAGGTCTCACTCGGACTCAGACTCACCAAAGTTTTCCTCAGCCGGACTCACTCGGACTCAGATTTACTGCCCTTTTTCTCGACTGCACTCCCTCGGACTCAAACTCACCAACATATATTGCTCAGCCGGACTCACTCAGACTCAGACTCACGGCTCAATCTGAGTCTGAGTGAACCTCAGTGAGTCCACTCATGAGTCCTTTAGCGTAAAGTTAGCTTTTTCAATCTTGGTGTCAGTGTTTTTCAACGCCAATACCTCCCGTAATTGGTGCTCTGCGATACGCCTTTATACCTTGTAGCTTCAAATACGAGCTATCAGTGGTTTTAAGCCAGTAAGGACAGTTTTATGAAATACACTACTCGCACGATGTATCCACAACATATCCCCTGAAAGTGTTTGCGATAGTAGGTGATGGCACCCCCCACCCCCCCCACCTAACTCATGCTTCGGATCAACAAATATGAGGTAGCGCATAGTTGAGATATCATTGAAAAGATTTCAGGTACGAACTTAAGCAAATACGACGTTGATAGTAATGCTGAAGATGAGTAGATGTGACCATAGGTAGGCAATTAATGGTGGAGCTCACTCAGACTTACTCACGAAATATATTTTGCGCAAAGGGCTTACTCGAACTCAGACTCACCAATATTTACTTCAGCCGGGCTCACTCGGACTCAGACTCCCGAAAATGTTCCTCAACCGGAAGCACTAGGACTGAGCCTCACCAAAATATTACTCCCCCGGAATCACTCGGACTCAAACTCAGGGCCCGATCTGAGTCTGAGTGAGTCTGAGTAACTCAACTCATGAGTGAGTTTGCCGACTTGTGGTGCTGCCGACCTGTGCCGACCTGCGGTATTGACCGTTTTGCCTCGCAGAATAAATAAAAAATAGTTTTGTAGCTACTTTGCTCTTGTCAACTAGTTTCAAGCAGATCACAGAAAATAACGTACTCATGGCTGCTCTCTTCTCACCATTCAGTACTTAAGAATGCGCCGGCATTGTTGGACTGTTTGTTTGTCAAATGCATCCCTCGAAATCTAATAGCCCAGCTAGCATCCGATGTCCACAAAATTCAAATTACACAAACCAGATGGCGGTAGACATTATCACAAACTAAGAGAGCAGAGTTTCCGTGGTTAGTGGCTTTTAGGAAGATGATGATCACAGATGAGTATAAATGAGTTTGAAGCCATGATTGATTTGGTTTTGGTAGGGACGCCACCCACCCACCATCCAGCCCAAAAAGATAACGCTACAAAACTCGCAGGAAGTGCAGACGCCAGCTGTACGTAACTACTGTAACCCAATATGGTCTACCAAAAGTTGGATAACATAGACAGAGTTACTCCTTGCCACCACAAAAATCGATAGAAAATTAAGAGAGAAGAGGACGGGGAACCATGTGTGGATGCGAAGCAGCGGGGAGATAATTAGCTTGAGCGGGAGGAACGTCGCCGATCTCGTTTCGCGGCAGCGGTCCGGGCGCACATCGCGGCGCTGCACAGGACAGAGAATGAGGCGCGCGCGCTCCGTCATTTTCATACCGCGGAACTACCATGGCGCCCCCCAGCGGAGTATGCAGCTGTCGCACCACCTGTCGTGCGCGCCGCTCCGTAGAGGATCCCCAGAGGAGAGGACTGGGGGGGGACCGTAGGAGAGGAGAGACGGGGGGACGCGCATGCGCTGTGGGGGGTGTGGGACGCGGGAACCGCTCCGTAGAGTAGAGCATTCCTAGAGGAGAGAAAGGGGGTGAGCGTAGGAAAGAGGTGGAGAGGACGCGCATGCGCTGTGGGGATGCGGGCTTCGTAGAGTAAAGGATTCCCAGAGTAGAGAAAGGGGGTGAGTGTAGGAGAGAAGGGAGAGGACGCGCATGCGCTGTGGGGATGTCAGACGCGGGCGCCGCTTCGTAGAGTAGAGGATTCCTAGAGTAGAGAAAGGGGGAGTGAGCGTAGGAGAGGAGAGAGATAGGAGGAGGGGACGCGCATGCGGTGTGGTGGTGTAGGACGCCGGAAGGAGGGAAAGCCCCCCGCAAGCACATGCAAGCAAGATCAAGGAATGAAGTCAACGGGACGCGGACGCCGCTCCGTAGAGTAGAGGATTCCTAGAGGAGAGAAAGGAGGTGAGCGTAGCAGAAGAGAGAGAGGGGAGGGGACGCGTATGCGCTGTGGGGGGTGTGGGACGCGGGAAGGAGGGACGGACAAAGCAACCGCAAGCACATGCAAGCAAGATCAATGAATGGAGTCAACTGGACGCGGGGGCCGCTCCGCAGAGTAGAGGATTCCCAGAGGAGAGAAAGGGGGGGGAACGTAGCAGAGAAGAGAGAGGGGGGAGGGAGACGCGCATGCGCTGCAGGGGTGTGGGACGGACAAAGCCCCCCGCAAGCACATGCAAGCAAGATCAAGGAATGAAGTCAACGGGACGCGGACGCCGCTCCGTACAGTAGAGGATTCCTCGAGGAGAGAAAGGGGTGAGCGTAGCAGAGGAGAGAGAGGGCAGGGGACACGCATGCGCTGTGGGGGGTGTGGGACGCGGGAAGGAGCCTTAGTCGGAGGCACAACGCTTATTTCCGCGCCCGTATCTATAAGGAACCTGGCGCCGGATAGCTGGTCTGTTACCATGAAAATGCGGCTGGGACGAGAAGTGAGATCACAGGCCGCCGTCAGTGGGGCTCTTCGATTTTCCACTTCTGGCTACCCGCGGGCTGCCAGAGCCAGCCAGAGCGCGCTCGATTTTCTCGGGTTGCTCCGCCCCTCCCGCGGCGCACTTCCGGTTGGCGTTCGTTTTTCTCGGGTTGGACGGTTCTGCGACCTGCGGGGAGCCCGAGGGTCGCCAGAAGCGTCCAGGACAATTTAGTCGTGGAAGCTCTCTGGAAGGTTTTGGGGAGGTTTTGGGCTAGCAGACGCCGAAAAGAGACGATACGCGCTTGCCGCCATCTTTGTGAGGACTCGACGGATTGCAATGTGGGCAACGTGGGCGCTTGGGGACTGCGCCTTCGCTTGTCATTACGCGCTGGAGTTATCTTCTAAAGCGTGTTCCGCCGTGCGAGATGGGGCGATACGAGCAGGGTTGCCGTTGGGTGGACTTGAAAAGGAGCCAGAACTCAAGCCAAAAGTAGCCAAAGTAGCCGCGCAATTTGATATTATCGCCAAATTTGTAGCCACATGAAACATAAGTGGTATTATGTGCAGATTCTTTAGTATTGATCAATAAACAATAGCATTTTGAATGAGTAAGACCATAAAAAGTCACCGATAAGTTGGAAATAACTTAAATGAACGAATTATGATAAATTAATTACGCGTGCATATACTTTATGTAGAAAATATGAGTTCTTGCCAGACACAAAGTTATGTTAGAATATTCCAGCCAGCAAGTCAGTAGGAACATGTAAATTGAAATAGATTTTCATTGAAGCTGCAGACCAAATTCTGGTTGTAGATGAACAGGCCAGCTAAATTTTGTTGCAGATGTCTGTTTTCCCAAGTTTACACGGGAACACGCACTGCTCATCAAAATATTTCGTAAAACTTGCGCGCAGCATCAAAATGGATAGCGGGAAGCTTGAGCACCGGGCTGGCCACGCGTTCGTCACCTTGCACGCAACTTCGCTACTCCGTATTTGGAGACGCGCTAAGCGACGCGTAAGGGTGCTTCGATGCGCACCAGCCTGGTGGGTGGAGGACGACCTACGCATCGGCTGAAGCGAGACAAAAACTTAAAAACAACTTATTTTGTCTGCAAAAATGATACAAAATGACCATTTAATGAGCCAAATCAGCACTTTAAAAGTAGCCAGCAAATAGCCGTGGCGCCAACTGCAAATCTTTGTCGCCAGACGGCATCGAAAAGTAGCCAATTTGGCGCAAAGTAGCCACCAACGGCAACCCTGATTACGAGTGGCGGCGAACATTTGAAGCTACTGTTTATCGCTTCTGTTATGTTTCCCGTGAAGCTTCCTTCCGTGAACAACGCGGCGAACTGTTGCCTGCTAACTGCGTCGTGCACATGTCTCAAAAGTTATGAACACGTTCGTACGCACGCATGGAGACAACTTTCGAGTTTATCTTTTTGCGTAGTAGTATTCGTTTGTGGTGCCGTGCCTGCTTTCTGTGCACTTAGCGAAGACGATTGTGGTCGAACTATCATTTCGCTCCGTCGTATGTTTGCGTGAGTGAACCTCTTGAGAACTTAACTGTTCGGTCTTCGATGGTGATAGAATGCCCTGACTGAATAACAGAGATCGCGACAGTTGTTTTTGTGTGATGCTCGTTGGTCGCGAACGGCGTGCGAGCTTACTTCTATCTACGGGCCAGTATATGTGGTATGGTATTATGTTACGCTACGACGCGTTGACGTGAAAAAATTCGGCAGATCCCACGTACCTTGGGAATCGATGTTGTGCGAAGCATATATGCGGAGGGAAGGTAACTGTGTTGTAATTTTTTTATTGAGCGAAACGTTACGAAATGACGCTAAAGGTATGTACAAAGGTTGCACGCACATACATATGTTCAACAGTCGCATATGTTTTATATAACCAGTTGTTTACAGTTGCGTAACGATGCTAGCAGCAACATGGGGCATTAGCAACACCAGAAGCGGTTAGCTAATATGTAGCGCTTGTGCTCGCGAGGATGGTAGCCCCGTGCTGCAGAGTCAAAAGCGTCATTCGCATCTGCAATTCTGGTAACGAGAGCTCCCCATGCAATTGGTGACTGATCTCATTAGTGCCTAGCAATCTTCTGGAACACTATTCACTCTCGCGTCATGAACTTTCTTGACTCCAACCATGGCATCCGAGATAGCGTGCCGGCGGGTTTCTCTCCGGCCGTCCCAATCGCCGCGCTTCCCAGGAAAAAATTTTACTTAGTTAGGCACAATTTAGTTGGTGGCTTTTTTTTGTTTTTTTTTAACTGTGTGACCTCGATCAATGAACGGATTTTATTGGATAGCATAAATCTTACCACGTGCGAAGCCATCCTGACAAGCTAGTCTCACAGCTTTCGGTTCCTCCGCGTTCTTGCGCTCTAGGATACGGACAAAGTATTCCTTACTTACTCGACGGTGCCTGGTTGTTGAACTCGGAACCGCCGAGCGCACACAAGTGCGGCCTTTGAAGGTGTGCCGGTCACATATGTATTTGTACGCGACGCTTTCCAGTAACGGGTGCTCTTTCGAACGTGGGATCGTTGGCGATCAGCCGTTTTCGATATATCGATCCGTTGTTTTACCGAGGCGACTTCTCATGTCACGTTTCCACAGAGAACGCGGAGGCGACAAGAAAAACACCTTTACTTAGGCCCGGCTACGACTGATCCGTCTTCAGCGGCAGTGCGAGCTCGAGCCCCGAGCGTCATCGCCCCCAGCCCAATAATCGTTCTGTGTTTTGTTCCCCTTCATTGCGACCCCATGCTATACAGCCCGCAAACTTCGAAGTATAGTCCTTTTCCACCATATGCGGACCTCTTGTAGAGGCATCGTACTTCAAAGTGCTCTAATTTAGAAGGCGCATATCTACAGCAAAAAAAAAAAAAGCGGATTTGAGTATAAATAGGCCCTAGCATGCAATTTGCCCCTCGTACACCTTGACCTGACATTTCCAAATCAGTGAGCGGTTATATAAAAGCGCGAAAACATTTTTTCCTCGCCTCATGCAAGCCATGCCGATAGCGCGGAAGCCTTTCCGACCCTCAGCGGCGAGCACCGCGGCGCGGAGGAGGAGGGGGCCACGCCCACCTCCTAAATTACACTCTCGATGTAAGAATGGCAGAATGGGCGTGTTGGTTTTGCATATTGTAGTCTTCGCGCCTTACACATCAATACACTCTCCGTGCGATTGGGACGGCCGAAAAAAAACCCGCTGGCGCGCTATCTCGGAGGCCATGCTCACACAATCCTCTTTTTTTCATTTCAGCTGGCAAACCAGGGATTCACTAACGTCATTAAAAATCAAGCAAGTGCTTTTCTTTGCATTGCCAAGGCTTTTGACAAAGTGCCCCATAAGGCCAGATGGGATAATGAACAAAATTTTTGCTGCCAAGATTTTCAAACAAATTGAAAGATTGGGTCCTTAAATCGATAGACACAACCTTCATTTCAGGCAGAAACTACAGGAAAATAATGAATTTAATGCGTTTTTCACAAACGCCTGGACCAGCAGCGCCTCTAGCTTCCGCAGCGGAGTAGGCTCCGGCAGTTTCTTTCCGTGGAACTTAGTCACTAACTTTATCGAGCGCTACAATGCACGGGATGTGGAATTAACCCATTAAGGCCCACGGAAGAACTACTTTTCTGATTTTATTGACATTTTGCATATTTAATTGCCCGCAACAGACAACCACACGTGCAAATTTTCATAGAGTTACGTGTATTTCTTCAGGAGTTATGATACTGTACTATAAAAAGTACTCTGGGCCTTCGAGATAGCAATCGGCGAGGTGACTTGATGCAAGAATGGTGACTACGCTGGGCCCTTGCCAAACGAATAACAAAGTTATCTTGGCCCATGCAACTTAGTCAAGGACCAGTGCTTCATGACAAGCGTAACGTCACGCTTTTGGCGACACCATTTTGGTGTATTTTGGCAGAATTCAACTGTTTTGCCAGCTTCTTGTGAAAATGTCCGTATGGATAGAGGGCAAGCACAGTGGACGCTGGAAATCTTTGATACTTCTGTTGGGTACCACAAGGCGCAGTCAGTGTTTTGCTACTATGCGACGAAAGGACAACAGTCAACCCGTAGAGGGTCTGCTAAAACCTCCAGTGTGGTAGCAGACCCTTTATGAGTTGTCTGCGGCTATTTTGATCATCTGGGTAAATAGGGGCTAGTACCACTTTTTCTCAGGGATGAAAATTTTCTACTCATTCGTAGCTTGATCGTAGAGCTCAATCCCTCTCATGGCATTGTTACTGCGGATGAAGAAGAAGGACAGTGGCACTACGTTTTTTTTTTTTTCAATAAATGGCCACCACGATAGAGAGCATAGTGACTCAACTGTGTAGTCGTTCGTCAGCATAGCAACTATGCTGTTGTCTTTGCCATTTTCGAAACAAAGCTGCTTTCCTGAGTCAAAACAGAAGTTATCTTACCGACGTTCTTTTCGTTTCATGTTTTTTTTTTTCGTTAGCAGAGAGCATCCATTCATACCATCGTCATTCCCCTCCTCCTCCTAAGTTCCCATGTTAGGGTAAGAATCGACAATTAAAACATGAAGGTGCTCTCGTATATTCACAGCGACATCTTTCGCAGCCCCGTGAGTCCGGGGTAACGGGAAAAAAAAGTCACGCCATATCCACGAAGTGAATGATGATGAGTGGGCGAAGCTCGATCGTTTTCATCCATGGCAGAAAGGGAATGTGTGGTCTGGAACGCGCTTATACTTCATGGTCATCAGCGTGATCGTCATCGTTATCACGTGTAGTGGGTACATTCCAATACACTGGAACGCGCTTATACTTCATCGTTATCACGTGTAGTGGGTACATTCCACTATGCTGCGTCATCGTCATCTTTATCACGTGTAGTGGGTACATTCCACTATACTGGAACGTGTCGTGGGCGCCACCGAGGGAAGCGCCCCAAGCGGCAAGAGAGCGGAGCAGACTCGGCGGGAAGAACCACCACCGACAGCGCGCAGCCATTAATGACCGTCACGCGTCTACAGCTATTAACATGTATCAATAAACAGTTAACCAGTAACAACCGTTACGACAGAACGCGCTTATACTTCATCGTTATCACGTGTAGTGGGTACATTTCCACTATACTGCGTCATCGTCATCTTTATCACGTGGAGTGGGTACATTCCACTACACGTGGCTACCTACCTACCTACTAATACTACTACTACTACTACTACTACTACTACTACTACTAGTACTACTACTACTACAGAGGAGGGACAGACCCACACCCTAAGGAGCTTCGCCCCTAAAACGGCATTCATAACAAAAAAATGCCTCCACCTCCCCGAAGGGAATCGTGAGGAAATGCGAATGCATTTCGCGCGCGCTTCACTCCATTTATATATGGTGGTTGTGGTTCGAAGAAGGAAAAGGCGCCTAATTTCTGCAGCCCGGTCGGGAGCACGGCGCAGCGCCTGTTTTTTTTTTTTTTGCTTTTGTTCTGTTTTTTTTTCTCCTTTTTTTAATTTTTTATTTATTTTTTTTGTTTTTTTTTTTGTTTTTCATTTTTTTTTATTTTTTTTATTTTTTTTCATATATAGCTCCGCCGAGCTCCCGCGATGCGAGCGCCCTCACGCACTTGAAATGCATTTGCATTTAAAACTGGGGATGCGTAAAGCACGCAGCGATGGAGCGGTGTTTCCTACTGGAACATGCCAATCGCTGCTAATGTGCAATGAGAGACAGAAGACTCCGACTGGACACAGAGACTCGCAGTCCGCTTTTAGTTAACGCGCACACTGCGAATTTTTATTCTTCAACAACGCACAGGAGAAATCTCCCACCGGCACCACCTTGGAGGTCAAGATCCATTGCCATATATACGGGGTGGCCAGTGAACGGTTGTGCAGCGCGAGCAGTCGGTTTTTTCAACCAAGAAACTCGCTAGCAGACGCTGCCTGTGTCGGCGTCGCGAGGCGAGAGAGGGGGGGGAGCGTAGGAGAGGAGAGAGAGGGGGGGGCGCGCATGCGCAGTGGGAGTGTGGACGCTGCGGGCAGAGATGCCTAGAGAAGAGAGGGGGGGGAGCGTAGGAGAGGAGAGAGAGGTGGGACGCGCATGCGCAATGGGAGTGTGGATGCCGCGGGCAGTGATGCCTAGAGGAGAGAGGGGGGAGCGTAGCAGGGGAGAGAGGAGGGGAGGCGCATGCGCAGTGAGGATGTGGTTGCCGCGGGCATGGATGCCTAGAGGAGAGAGAGGGAGAGAGGAGGTTTTTTATTTTTATTTTTTTAAAGGGTTTGCGCATGCGCAGTAAGGGTGGTCACGCCGCCCCCCCACCACTACCGGATTAAGCTTCGCCATAAGATGCTTCACATCTAACACCTGCCGGCGCTTACCTCCTCAACCTATCCTTCCTCCTCCTGCTCCGCGGACAACGCTGGACAACACCGGACAACGCCGGACAACGCCGGATGCCTGACATAGCCCGACTATGAAATGCATTCGCATTTAAAAAGCCTATTTTAATCTAAGATGCAACGCACATCAACAGTTACTTGTATGCTCCCACGAAGTCCCACTGTACTAAATAAAGTACAGCAACATTTGATTACCCCTCACAGCAAAACTATGCACTCTATAGGCTTCTCGCGCTTTGCAGGGATTGAATTTCTCTTGCTGAAGCAGAAGCAGTCCGTTTTTTCAACATATAAAATATAAAACTTCAAATTCATTTAGAAAAAGTAGTACTCACCACGTGCGTTCAACAGGCTCTCAT
Source organism: Rhipicephalus appendiculatus (assembly GCA_030522465.1). Lineage (NCBI taxonomy): Eukaryota > Metazoa > Arthropoda > Arachnida > Ixodida > Ixodidae > Rhipicephalus > Rhipicephalus appendiculatus. Next base: position 8,646 of record JALIZH010020561.1, on the reverse strand, counting down.
TTGCCTAAAGTTTGACGACTCATAAAACAGAAAAAATATAACCGAGTCAATATTCCAAACAAGGATTATCTTGCTGCAACTTTTGACATAAAAAATTCTAATGATCAAGATCAGAACATTCTGTTTTGCATTTTCTATTCCCGAAAAAGGAAGTGTATTTTTTAAGGTACAGTGGGCCCTAATGGGTTAACTTGGTGAGCGTTCCTTGCAAGAATGCCAGTTTTCAAGCGCTACAAATTTCAGCACGAATGCTACTCGCAGACTTCTACGATACCACTGCATGAGGCTCGTTGCACTCGCCCGTCACAACTGTGGCTGCTCCTTTTCGGCCTAGGTACCCATCAACACAGCAAGAATCTTGGAGCCGCAAGAGCGATTCTCGCACCTGTAGAACCAGTAGGCCGTCTCACGGGGACACTTGATCATCTAACGAATCGGGACAACGCTCAACGTTCAGTTTCATTGCCTAGCGTTTCATTGACTTAGCGCCTCCCAGCGGTAGTCGTGCTGACACCACTGTTTCGTTCACAAAGAAGCCACACACCCCACTGCGCCCTATTAGTGGACGGAAAGCGCATCGCCCATTCGCTAGCGGCGCATGCGACAAGGGCCCTAACACGTGCCGCTTGGTCGACCAGTGCCGCGTTCGGCTTTCGAAGTATAACGTGACATCCCTCGCTTCACTTGGCTCGTAATTTAACCCCACCTCATCTCGCAACTGTGCCTTTCAGGCGGTCTCACCACAGGACCGCATCCTTGCTGACTAACCGTAACTCATAAAGCCTCAAAATGAGGAGCACCACCAGATGGGCCACCTGTCACCTTCCGTACGCGGAGGCTCACTGGAGCGAGATTGAAAGTAGCCTCGGAGAGATCGAGCACACGCTGCAGCTCTGCGTTATTAGTGCTTCATCCAGCAATTGGTCTTTGCCTCTCCATCTGGTACACAAGCAGGCATACGACAACTGGCTGCCTTGTGGTGATTACCGTAATTTGAATAACGTCTCTAATGCGGATTGATATCGCCTTGTCAGCCTTAGTTGTGCATGGTTAAGGTGGTCGGCTGATGGCGGGAATGTCGGGGGGTTCGATAGCGAATGCTGCAGTTGCATTTCGATGAAGGAGAAATGCTATGAAGGTTAAAGATGTACAATTAATTGTTTGACGAGTGCATTACAATTGTGACAACTCATCTCAGGTTATTGGGCTGTGGCACTTCAATTAAACTTTTTGTGCGAGTCAGAGATACACGGGATGTACTTACCCTACCCATAACTTTTTTCTTGTATTCCATCGACAATGGTAACTGTGCTTGCAAACTTGTTGAGAACACCATATTTGAAATGCCCCAGATTCATGTGGGCTGGATTCTCTTGCTTGACTACAAGTCAAGCAAAAGCACGTAAAACTTGCTGAAATTTTCGCAAAGAACATGGAAAACTCAAACCCTTCAACTGTTTCCGCTGGTTTCGACCCGACTGTGCAAAAAGGTGGTGTACGTAACGTCCAGTCGTTCAACCGTAGTATGTCACGCTCACCTGACATAATGCAGTATAATTTGTTGTAATGACTTCAGAAGGTTTCAGCAATATTGTGGTGTCGGGCATTTAATGTCCTAAATTCATGTTACTAATCTCGGAGTCGTGTTGACTTCCGATCAGTTTCGTTTTCGCGTGATGTGTCGCCTAGCGCCGCACAACGGCAATTTCCTGTAACCATTGTTACACGCTCTCTCTGAATAAACAGCCAGTCCCTTCCACGTTGTCGGCCTCGTCTGGACGTCTCTCTTAGCGCTCGGGCGCTACGCGCCCATTGTCTCCGCCGGACGGTGTATCCGGCGGCGATACAACAAACTGGCGACGAGATGAACCAGAAGTAAGCATCTTTCCTACTTCGTCGGCATGCCCCGCTAATTTTCTACGCGGATTGCAACCTTTTCGAGCGCAGTTACAGGGCACCGCCCTACTTGCACGCTGCACGGAATGCGATAGGCCTACTGCGGCCACGCCCTGCACGTTTGGCCAATGCTTGCTGGCACCAGTGACTCGCCAACGCATACTGGCGACTGCGATTCTTCAGTGCCTCACAGTTCCAGCATGACCTCCGCCATTCCTCCTCCGCCGTTTTTACAAACTCCGGGCACTCCTCCCGTGCCTTGGGCTAAATGGCGCCGTGTCTTTCAGGTGTACGTCGACGTCGCCGCCGGAGACACCGCCCGGCCCGCTCTCAAGAAGAGTTTACTACTAAATGCACTGGGACTTGAGGGCTTGCACGTATACTGGACACTACGAAATGCACAAGAGCAGGCGGAAAGCGGAGACGGGACTAGGGACGAAGGCACGCAGGATGAATACGTCGCAACACTTACTCTACTCGAGAACCACTTCAAGGCTCCGCGTAATGAGGTTCTAGAACGTCACTACTTCAAAATGCGAAAGCAAATACCAGGGGAATCAGTCATGTATCTGCATTACAGACGATGGCGAGCAAATGCAACTTCGCCGCCTCCGCCAACTCCATGGTCCGCGACCAGCTCTTCAGCGGTATTACCGCACAACATGTGCGACAACGACTTCTGCAACTAGGTCCTACCCTTACTTTACAGCAGGCAATCCTAATTGCGAATGAAGAGGAGCGTACCGAACTCGAAAAACAGGAGTTCGCGAACGCGCAGGTTGACAAGATGAAATTTCATCCAGGTCCACAAGATGGCCGCCAAAACACTTCAACGTCCACTTATCCTAAACAAAAGAATCATGGCCGCCGGCCTCCCCGACACAACTCGGGAGGAAGCCAACATGGCCGAGGGCATCATGAAGCCCGACCTCCTCCTCCATCGAATTTTCCCAGCCACCAGGATGGACCGCACCGACCTGAATCGGGTGTTTGCTACAGATGCGGATCTTCACAACACTACGCGAATTTTCCTAACTGTCCAGCCCACAATCGCATTTGTTCTACCTGCGGGAAAAGAGGCCACTTCCGAGTCGTATGCCGCTCATCAAGTATCAGAACGTCTCAAGAGAATGTAGCTCAAGTACAAGATACTGCGGTAGCAAATACAGTTACAATCCTAAACGTTGGTGAACGTTCCAGCCGTCCTTCGCCACTGACGATTTCTGTTCAAGTTGGCCAAGTCGACATTCATTTCCTTGTTGACACCGGTGCGACCGTATCATTGCTGAACTTAGAAAATTTCAAGCACTACTTCCCGGTGACCAGACTCCTTGACTCCTACATTGTCCTTCAGGACTATTCAAAGAAATGCATTCCCACCATCGGATACTTCGCTACTAAAGTCCGGTACGACGATACCACTGCTGCTGTCACATTTTACGTGACAAAAGAAGGTTCTTCACTTCTTGGTTTGGATGCCATTCGAAGCCTTCACATAACCATCGAGGGTGCTACATTGTCCTGCTCGCAAGTTTCAAGTACAGAAAACCGAAATACTGCTAATGCTCCGTCCGAATTTCATCACCTCTTCACCCAGGAACTCGGCTTGGTGAAAGGCTACATGCACGTAGTGAAATGCCGTCCAGGTATACAGCCAGTCGCTGCCAAGCTTCGCAGACTGCCATTCCTGCTTCGACAACAAGTCTCCGATGAACTTTCTCGTCTTGAAAAAATCAGGCGTCATCGAACGAGTTGCAGCATCAGATGAACGGTTCCTTGAGACTCTGTGTGGACTTGCGTGAACCAAACAAAGCGATCGTGGTTGATGGGTTTTCATTGCCCCACATTGAAGAACTTCTCCAGCAACTTACAGGTGCTGTTTATTTTTCAAAGCTAGATCTTGCATCATCATATCATGAGGTTAACTTGTCAGAATCTAGTAGGGACTTAACCACTTTTGTAACGCATGATGGTTTGTTCAGATTCCGCAGAGTTTGCTTCGGGCTTGCATCTGCCCCTGTTGTTTTTCAAAAAATGATGTCAGACATCTTGAAAGATTTCTCTGGAGTACTGTGCTATCTAGATGACATTTTGGTCTGGGGTCTTACGCGTTTTGAACATGATGCTAATTTACAAGTAGTACTAAGTCGCATAAGCAACACAGGAATGAAACTGAACGACAAATGCGTCTTTGCTGTCCAACAAATTCAATTTTTAGGACACAACGTCAGTGCCAGAGGATTGTCTCCTCTTGAATCCAAAGTGCATGCTATTGTTAATGCACCTGCAGACTGTAAATCATTGCATTCATTTCTTGGTCTCGCTGGCTATTACTCAAAGTTCATTCCACATTATGCTGATGTTGTTGAACCACTGCGTTCCATGTTGCGTAAAGGCCAAACATTCAATTGGTCCAATGAAGCCAATTCAGCTTTCAACAGTATCAAAGAAGTACTAGCTGCAAACCCAGTCATTCAACTCTTTGACGAGAAGCTTCCAATTGTCATAACGACTGATGCGTCCAACATTGGATTGGGTGCCGTGTTTCAACAACAAAAGGTGACCAGTTAGTCACAATTGCATTTGCTTCAAGAACTTTGTCTCCTGCTGAACGCAGATACTCTGTTGGTGAGCGTGAAGCCCTAGCATGACTCTGCCTGTTAAGAAATGGCATGTGTACTTATGGGGTACACATTTTACATTACGCACTGATCATCAAGCTCTTGTTACATTACTTTCTGCTGGATCAGAGGGCCGACTCCCATTACGCATTTCACGCTGGTGTGCCAGACTTAATTTTGTACTACAACTTCACTGTACAGTACTGTAAGGGTTCACATAATGTTGTAGCGGATGCACTTTCCCGTTTGCCTTTACAACTTCCAGTCTCTCCACGACTGGAAGAAGACATAATCTCTCTCGTCACTCCATGCATAACTAAACCTGAATTACAGGCAGCAACTGCAGATGATACTACTTTGCAACATGTACTGCCATACATCGCTAATGGCTGGCGAGAAAAGAACTCTCTGCCACCAGAACTACTGCCCTACTTTGCAGTCAGAACTGAACTATCCTGTGTAGACAACTTAGTTTTCCGCGCAGACAGGGTCAGCATTCCTACTACAATGTGCGATAGACTCGTACAGCTAGCTCATGAAAGTCACCCAGGAATTGTCAGAACTAAGCAACGACTTAAAGAAAGATACTGGTGGCCTGGCTTAGATAGTCAAGTTGAACGTGCTGTTCGCAACTGTATTGTGTGTCAAACAGCAGATAAATCTGCTAAACCAGTTTTTGCACCCCTACAGTCTGTCCCATGGCCGAGTAAACCTTGGGAAAAGCTAGGCATGGAGTTTGTCGGTTCCCTCGAACGTGCTCCTTACGACTGCAGATTTGCAATTACATTAGTTGACTACCACTATAAGTGGCCTGAAGTTTGTGTTTTACTCATGCGGTCACTTCTGAAGCGGTAATTACATTTTTGTCAGCACTTTTCAGTAGGGAAGGCTTCCCTGAGGCGATTGTCACAGACAACGGTCCTCAGTTTAAGTCACAAATATTTGAAACTTTCCTCTCCAACAGAGGCATTCAGCATCTTTGCTCATCAACTACTATCCACAAGCCAACGGCCAAGTTGAACGTTTCAACCGAGTTTTGAAAGAGCAAACGCAGCTCGCTCAACTTGAATGCCGCCCGCTGAAACAAGCTGTAACACAGTACCTAGGCACGTATCGCTTTACGCCTCAAGCTACTACAGGCTTGTCTCCTGCACAACTTTTGCATAATCGCCAACCGCGTTCTGGAATTGACATTGCAGGCTTACACGCAAAGTCTTCTGCTCCTTCCCCAACGTTGGATCCTGTGAGAACACGAGTATTCCATAGGCAACAGGCAACTAAGCTGCGCATTGATTCTAAACGTGGAGCAAAACATCCTAAGCTACAGGTGGGCCACAGGGTTAAAGTTCGCCTTCCAGGTAGCAGAATAAGTACAAGGGTCCGTATACAATCCTTAGTCAAATCGGACTAAATTCCTTCCGCCTGAGTGATGGCAATGTCTGGAATGCATCAAAGCTCGTAATTGTTAATGCCGAGCAAAACGCAATTCCGCAGCAGAATTCATGTCATCCACCTAACTTCTCATTCAGGCAACAGAGTAATTCCTCCCCACCTCCATGTTTTTCTGCAGCTCCGCAGTTAGTCACTCTTCCACTAACCACCTTGCAGGCACCTTCACAACAATCGGCTGATGTGCCCAGCCCCAATGCAGATCTTATCGAAGGGGGGAAAGATGTGTCATGTACGGACACTCCAGGATCTCTGCCGCGTTTGCTCTCCGACGATGAGCATGTAGGCGAGCCCCAAGGCTCGAACTCTTCTGAGCTAGATAAGGCTCCATTGGTGTATCTTTCACCTCATTCTCCTGCATGCCTTCGTCCCAAACGACGCCGTAAGAAACCGGCGCGTTACAAAGATTTTGTTCCTTAAGTATACTCATGTTTGTTTTTACCTTATACTCTCATTTTTCACATACTACCTACAATATATTTTGATATACCTCTTTTACTGCATAATCCTGAGTTTGGGGAACATGTACTGATGACTGACACGAAGTTCCTAATTACTACATACGGGTTCATACGGGCTCATGCAATAAAAGAAATCTATTACAGAGAGTAGTTTCAGTCAAACTGCTTAAACTCTGGTCACATGAAACCGTCCTAATAAAGAATACATTCCTACATGTGATAACTACTGTATAATGATACTCTATTTTGCAATTTTCTACAAGATATTTTCAACGTTGTGTGCCAAATTGTCATGTGCACCAAAGCAATTGACATCGTTACTAGTCTTACCTTATACCAAAGTTTCAGTGCCTTGCAACTGTATAATTTCCATACACAGAACAACAATTGCCTACTGTGGCGCTAGTTCTGTATAATTCAATCGCATTCTCTGTACAAGAGTTTACGTCTCCTTTCCTTTCTAGGGGGAGATGATGTGGTGTCGGGCATTTCATGTCCTAAATTCATGTTACTAATCTACAGAAGAGCGTCTTGCTGGGCGAGTTGGTAATACGACATCATAAATGTAGCGCAAAAAACCACGGACACAGAAAAAGCGCACACATACACAGCGCTGACTATCAACTGAAGTTTATTGATTAACATACACACATATATACTCAAGGACCTAGATACGTGATGGAAAAAAATTAAAATAAAAATTAAATAAAAGAAGTGTGTTAGTGACTAGCGATCAGGTAATCTACTTCGATAGGGTGCAACACTATCGATGGCCTCGCGACACATGCATCCCCACATCTGTAGATAAAGTATGCTTCTTCAATCTCTCGCTCCGTCTTTTCGTGAAATCTTGCGAGCACACTTGTTTCCGTCAGCCTAGGCGCGCAGCCGCAGTCCCTGCAATGGAGCGAAAGGTTCGAGCATGGTGGTCCACCCAAAGAGGCCCTGTGGTCAAATTATCTATTGTTTAAGCAGCGTTCTGTCTGGCCGACATAGCTTTTCCCACAGGACAAAGGTATGTTGTAGACCACTCCCTTGCCACACTCAACTAACTTCTCTCGATGCTTGATGTCGCACCTGTGGTTTTCCCGACCTTGCCTCTCCAACCTCTTGTGCACCGCGGAACAAAGCTGGCCAAGCTTTATTCCCCCCCCGAAAAAACAAAAAACGGCCTGAGGAGAGCGTTCGCCCAGGCACTGAAAAAATAGAGGAGGCACTGGTTGCACCCTATCGAAGTAGATTACCTGATCGCTAGTCACTAACACACTTCTTTTATTTAATTTTTATTTTATTTTTTTTTCCATCACGTATCTAGGTCCTTGAGTATATATGTGTGTATGTTAATCAATAAACTTCAGTTGATAGTCAGCGCTGTGTATGTGTGCCCTTTTTCTGTGTCCGTGGTTTTTTGCGCTACATTTATGATGTCGTGTTACTAATCTCGGAGTCGTGTTGACTTCCGATCAGTTTCGTTTTCGCGTGATGTGTCGCCTAGCGCCGCACAACGGCAATATCCTGTAACCATTGTTACACGCTCTCTCTGAATAAAGAGCCAGTCCCTTCCCCGTTCTCGGCCTCGTCTGACGTCTCTCTTAGCGCTCGGGCGCTACGCGCCCATTGTCTCCGCCGGACGGTGTATCCGGCGGCGATACAACAAATATGCTCTTCTACCATAAACTTCCCTACCTTCTTGCAAATCCTCGCCCACAGGCATAAGAAATTCCTAGTTTAGGACCAGCCTTTTCCCTTTTCTCATACTGGCCTAAAAACAAATATCATTTACCAGTAATCGGGTACATAATAGCGCAAACTTGGAAAAACACAGATTCGAGAAAAGAAGTAGGAGAGAGCATCGCCCGACCTTTCTGCTCTCTCCTACTTCTTTTCTCGAATCAGTGTTTTTCCAAGTTTGCGCTATTATGTACCCGATTAATGTTAACCAACTCCCCCAAGAAGTCTTACTCAATCATTTAACAGAATTGCAAGCACATTGCGCAAGACATAAAAGTGTAATATAACAATAAAGCGCCCCACAATGCCATATGCGTAACAACCAGTTCGTTTACAGCTTCCAACGCATTCCAAAAGGCTCAGTCACAGTTCTTCATCGTCATCAGCCACAGCTTCAACATAGCGCACATAATACGTCACAGATGTGTAGAGTACCTCGCTTCTCCTCATAATGACCGATAATTGCACAGGGGGGGCCAAAATTATGA
>JALIZH010020560.1:0-67964 GCA_030522465.1 Rhipicephalus appendiculatus | reverse complement strand
GCTGTGCAGCTTTTTGCGCTAAAGCTTTAACATTACCATATTAGGCCGGCATTTGGACCAAGGGGGACTAGAGGCTTCCGAGGAGTACGCACAGTTGCGCGTGAAGATCTTGAGGCGCTGTGTACATCGATACCGTATTTTTCCGCGTATAACTTGCCCCTGCCTACAAAATGTACCCCCCTCCCTCCAACAAGAAATCGCGGGATAATAAAACCAGAAGAAAAAAAACAAAAAGAACCCTGCGCACTGCCGTGAGGCCGCCTTCTTTGCATTATCGAGAAGCAATACCGTGAAGCCAACGTGCGCACCGATTCACATAAAAAATAGGGCAAATTCATTAAAAGTCAGGATGTCATGACAGTAGCTCCCCAGGATCAAATAAAAGTTTGTTGTTCGTCTAGTTGTATATCTAGTTATTTATTTATTTATTTATTTATTTATTTATTTATTTATTTATTTATTTATTTATTTATTTATTTATTTATCAAATACTGCGGACACGTAGTCCAAGCAGGGAGGGCGATAATAAGGTGCAACAGTGAACATGTTACAACAGTGAACAAAAAAAAAATTAAAAGAATTGAAAGGAAATTAAAAGAACAAACAAAACAAAAACAATAATACAGAAATAGAGTCAATATGTTTGATGAAACGCTATAAAACAAATCAATAATAATCAGCATTAAGGTGTCGATTCGATTATACAGTTCCATTCTGTTATTGTACGAGGGAAAAAAGAATTCTTAAATGTGTTTGCTCTCGCGAAGTAAGGTGTTAATGCATCTTGTCTACGGTGACGCGTGGATATATCGAACTGATTGCTGGATATAGGATATATCGAACTGATTGCTGTTTCTTTAAGAGTTCTATGTATGCGGGTTCGGCTGTAATCAATGAGCGAGATTTTAATGGAATCGCTTTTTTCGAAGACGGACAAAGACACGTAGGCAGTGGCGTAAATCATGGGGGGGGGGGGGGGGGTCAGGGGGGGGGGTCCTGATTCCCCCCTGTGCTGAGGCTGGGGGCGACACCCCCTTGCAAGTGTACGCCCTTGAGATTTATCTTCCAAACGTCACATTTGAATTTCTTGACAGTCAAGCACAACGAAGCTTCCGTAAAACCAACTCTGAAATCTGAAGCACCTTCAATCAACAGAAACAGAGTACTTCTAGCCGGTACGCACGATGGGAAATACCTTTATGCGTTAGCACAAAAAGTGCTACCATTTTTATTGCATATTTTAACCCGAATTATGCACCTGCAGAGATGCAAGTGCCTGCCCACGAGTTGGTATTAGAAACTAACTTCGCCATGTGATGCCGCTTGAATGCCCAGTGCTATTTTTCGTCCCCGGGCCCCGACACTCATGCTCGTTCTAATATTATTATTATTATCATTATTATTATAATTATTATTATACCCACACACCTGCACCGCACGTGGCGGGACACCTGCCCCACGCAAGCGGAGGGCGGAAAGAGCGAATCGGTGCGGTGCGGGTGTGCGGGTAGCGCGTGGATAGGCCCTAAAGCCCCTGACAGGCTGGATAGGTGGCGCCATCAAGCGGGGCCACGCTGAACCAGACAAGCACGAAATTGTTATTGCAGAAACACCGTGCATTCTTCTTCGGGTGTAAATGCCTTGCAGCGGCATGATTACGACTGAGTTGCCTTTTTAATCATTTTTCCCCCCTCAAAAGCATCAGGCGAAAACAAGCGTGTCCGTGCATGGCCTCCGAGATTAGCCGGCGGCGCGCCGTTGCGGCGCCGGCTAATCTCGGAGGCCACGGTCCGTGACTGTGGTTGTACGAAGCGTCACAAGATGTCGACACCATCGTCCGGTAACTAAGGTCCCTATACCGGTAACCCGGTATTTCTACACGCCTTTGCTTATACCACTATACTGTACACGCTAAAATCCTCTCTTGTGATTTTGCCGCAGCGGTGATTCAATCTTATCTAAATTAAATATAGTTTAAATGCAATTGTCATCACCGTGTTGTGGTTCGCGCAAACGTAAATGTATACGTTTACTATGTACGTAAACATTTACGTATGGGGAGCCAAAACTTTGATGAACGTGCGTTCCGGTAACACGGTAACGAGACGCTCGGCGGATTTCGTGGCTGACGGTTGTCTCGTCCGCGATGTCTTCTCTTCGACGACCTCTCGCCGATCGGGGCCCCGTCCGCGGACTTCTCTAACCGTCTCCCCAATCTTTCACTTTTCCAATCTTTGCTTCTCTGTCTCTTTTAATCCCTCCTTATCCCTTCCCTTGTGAACCACTGCTGAGGTGTCGATGCAGACAATTGCGGGGTTCACTATTCTTTTCATTTTTCCCAATTCAAAACCACTACCCCCCCCCCCCCCCCCCCCAACACGGTAACGTTAAAAAGTATACGTAAAAGCTAAAAGTCCCTATTACCACGGGGTCGTTTCTACGGCTTATTCCCAATACACCTTTACAGTTTCACCGCTTTTGGTACGCACTTGGAAAAAGTACAGACTAAAAGACGTAAGCAGCCACTGTGATATAAAAGGACTTGCTTCTGTATTAAAGAATTACGATGGTAAATAATTGTACAAATGATGATTAAATGGCCGCAAAGGCAGAGCTCTTGATTAGGTTTTCTAAGGTCACTAAGGAGAGCGCCATGTGTTCGAAGGCGTGTATCATTAAATGTTTGGCAATCGCGTTTCGGCTTCTTCTGATCTTGCCAGCTGCTTCCAAGGTACTAAGAAGCGCCCTTTGTTACCGGAAGCACGACTTATGGTACATTCGACTGGTCGTTTGAGAGCGCTGCGACTGTGTTTGAAAGTGTTGAATTCAACAGCTTTAAAACTCTTCAACGAGAACAAGCTGTTATGCACGTCAAGTTTCTCCTTCCTGATCATGTTTCGACCTGATAAAGTTAGCAGCAACGGTTAGTTGCTATTTTACGTAATTTTTTCAGCGCCTGCGGAGCGCTCGAAAACGACCAGTCGAATGTACCATTAATTTCGCGCCGCAAGTTCATAACGTATCTGCATTCTACTCCATAGCTGTAGCATTTTATCGCCAAGCACAGCAGGTTTATCCTGGTGTAGACATACTAGAAAGCCGTGTTTGTAGATATAACAGCGGCCCTGTTGCTCCCTCTGGTTCCACCAGCCCGTCTAGCACGTTCCAGCCGTGTCTCGTGGAGCGCTATAACGGCATCATTTCTGCCTGGACATCTCCGCGACATTATGTGGCGCCTAGGATGGCGAGTACTCTCATCACGAGACAGACTGGGGAGATGGAGCATGGTCCCATCTTCCACATGCCCTGATTTCCCACTACAAGAGTCAAACCAGCATGTGCTACAGCAATGTGGAATTGCAAGGGTATTTTGGAGAGATGTGACGCTCGTTTCCGTGGCCTATAGGAGTTAATTAATCGTTTTGTCACTTCTGGTCGTTGCTCGCGTAGTCGCTTCGCACGCCTTCTGTTGAGGGGGGCTTTTAGGGGCGAAGCTCCTTAGGGCGTAGGCTAGTCCGGCGTCGTCCTGCGTCGTCGTCGTAGCCACCCCTGTGCGATGACGATGACGCTGCCGTCACGGCACAGCGCTGTGCCGCATAGTGGGTACATTCCATGTACCCACTATGCGTCATAACGATGACGCTGATCACGATGATGACGATCGCGATGCCATACAACACATGGCATCGCGATATGGTCTCACATGCATATCGTTTGACCACATGCAACCAACCACCATCCGAGGAACCTGCATCGATCTCGTCTTTGCAAGCTTTCCACTACCACCCATCCAGGAACCGCTCTCCCTCCATTTCACCGACCATAAAGCCGTTATAATGAAGGGGGGAACGGAAGCCACGGCTTATGTAAACGGTAACCACGACCAACGAAGAAACGAAAACAAAACGGAAAATCACGGCTCACGAATAAAATATAAATTTCTTGTATATATACACACAGTGTTTGTCACGTCTTTGATGATGTACTGGGCGAATTTCACGGAAGATTCACGGTTTACCGATGAACCTCCGGAAGCTTCGCCCACTCATCATCATTCACTCCGTGGATATGCTGTGATTTTTTGTTTGTGACGTAACAGATGTGAAGCCGTTGCAGCGGGTCACCGTCGCCATGCTTTGTTTCCGATCTTGGAACGAATGTACTCGGAACTTTTGTCTTTCTTGTCGGAGGAATTGTTCTTCTTCGGGGAAGAGAAATTTCTACGGCAGTGGCCATGCCGTTTCCTGTCGGTGGTCAATGGACGTGTGCGGCTGGTTTTTCACCTGGCCTGGTTCTTGTAGCCATGTCGTCCCACGGTGGTTGCCACATGCATATAATGTGTATGTATTTTTTTTATCTCTCTCTCTCTTTCAACCCCCTATTCCCCAACCCCAGTGCAGGGTAGCATACCAAATCCTAGCATCTGGTTAACCTCCCCGCCTTTTTCTTTCTCTCTTTCTCTACTTTTTGTGTGTGTGCACATCATCTATCCATGGGGGGTTTTTGTATATAAAAATTTCAAGCACACACAAACCACGGCAGCTCACTAATTTTCATTGAGTGGCAGTGCGCAAACGCAGTAGCAGCACATATTCAGGAACGCCGGCGAAGAAGAGCGGTGCCGCGCCTGTACCGGCTTCAGACCGACGGCGTCGCTAGGCCTTTTCGAGGAGCACGGCTATGCGATGAAACACCACTGGCGATCACAGAGTGCATCTCCTGTGCAATTTTCGTTGTCGTTATTTTAGACAGCAATGAAAAATACGTGTCCGCTATTTGCGGCGTCAACGAACGAGACGGCTCACCGTCCGGGTTTTCACCGTGCTCACCGGCGGCCGCACGCTGGTTCCCTATGCCTCGTATCGATGCTCGCCCTCGATCTAGATGTTTGACAACGGTTGGCGCATGCAGCGGACAATTCCGACTGTACTTTACTCCAGCAGACATTGCTTTCTATGAAACAAAATCTATGCGACGCTTGTTTCTCCTGCTCCGGCGACGCACTCACACTGGCCGCTGGCCGGCTCGGTGCCGACGACGTAGCGAAGCCTTTTTTTCCCATCGCTTCGAAGTTGTAAACGGTCACTCTCCAGGAAGCAACTATACGGACGATCACACCAGCTTGATTTTGTTACCGCTGGCAGTGTTCATAGCTCTTCGCGATTCAGCACGGAAGCGAGGTATCGGCGACGTCCAGGTTCGGAGGCTCGCGCTCGTACTCGCACGGCCGCTCGATGATAGAAGAAACACGTGAGATACAGTTAAACTTGCCATCAGCGCAACGAGACACATATACAGCGCGAGCTTCTTACACTCGTCAGTCTCTAGGGCCACTAAACAACATACGCCAACGATTTGCGAAAATCTCCAAGACGGCTTTCCAGCAGGTTTTTTTTTAATCATCTGGAGCTCGCCCTTTCGTTCACCGAATGCTTCTCTCGCTCGTGTTGCTTCAGCAGCACCCAGTTTCAGTGAAAGTGCATGCACTGGGGATCAACCACGAAGTGCGACAATGCCATACCGACCTTTGAAAAAAAAAATAAAGGCATTTGTGGAGTTCGCATACCTTCACTGGAACTGAGAGCGTCACTCGGTGGGGGGGCAAAAGCCGCCGAAGCATGGAGCTTGCAGTCACGTGGTAATAAACTCCCAAACGATGGTTAAAAATCACGTGATAGAAAACTCCCCACGTAGTAAAACTGGATTGCGACATCCTTTTACTACGTCCCTGGGAGGTGGTGGTAAAGCTACGTCATGTACCGCCTGTTATTCCAACATGAGGTAGTAGTAATTTTAAACGCGAGAGAGTTTTCAGAGGTCATGAGCCGCGAAAACCCCAATCTCGGATAGTTTTTGCTTACAATGTACGTTAAGAACTTGTGGCGCGAAATTAACTCGTGCTTCCGGTAACAAATAGCGTATAAGTAGCAGGCAAGATCACACAAGCGAAGAATCGTAGACAGTTTATTGCATATACTAGTGACAGCAGCTCAGGTGAGTACAACGGCACCGGGCAACAAAATGGCTTCAGCGGAACGTTCGAAAAGAGAGCATAAGTACGATGTAACTCATGGCACTGCGCCAAGTGTTAATAATGCCAACGTCAACACCGCTATACGCGCTTGCCAAGTGTTGCGTAATACACGCCGTCGCACCCATAGCACTCTCCTTAGTAATCTTAGAAAACCTAATCAATAGCTCTACCTTTTCGGCCGTTTAATCATCATTTATACAATTATTTACTATCGTAATTCTTTATTACAGAAGCAAATCCTTTTGCATCGCCGTTGTTGCTTACGTCTTTTAGTCTGTACTTTCTCAAGTGCGCACCAGAAGCGCTGAAACTATAAAGGTGTATTGGGAATAAGCCGTAAAGGCGACCCTGTTTGTATTATAATAATTGATAGGGCTTAACATCCCAAAAACACGATTGATTATGAGAGAGAGAGAAGAAACATTTATTCATATCAAGGCTTTGTATGGTTATGGTGGGTGGTGCCCCTCTTCCAGGGCCCCACTGGCTACAGCGGCTCGCCGGGCCTGGTCAAGGGTCGCCAGTTGGCTTCCCATTTCCAGTTCCGCGAGTCGCGCCTCCCACGACCAATTCAGGGGAGTGTTGTTCACCAGAGGCGAGATGGCAGCCTCCGGACGTTGTGTGCACTGATATGTAATGTGCTCCAATGTCGGTGTTGCTTCGCACCACGGACATCTGTTGCTGTATCTGTGAAGGTACATTCTGTGTAACCTGTGTAAATGTGGGAAGGTGTTTGTTTGCAGGCGACGCCAGTCCCGTGCTTGTCTCCTGTTTAGGTTAGGATGAGGGGGGAACTTTAGTTCGCCTACCTAGACTTTGAAATTCGAGGATTTCTCTTGGCGCGCCAGGTGTCGAAGTGTCCTCCCGGGTGGTGTGGTCCGCGACTCGGCCTGTCATGCCTCGAGCCAAACGGTCCGTCCGTTCGTTCCCCTGAACTCCTGAGTGCGCCGCGCACCAGGTCACACCATGATCCGTCGTGAGAGCCGTCCCCAGTATGCGGAACACGCAGTCCGGTAAGACCCCGCCAAGGAAAAGACGGCAGGCGTCCTGCGAGTCCGTCAGAATAAATGCCGATTCGCCCCTGGCCTCCGAAGCGCGTATGGCCAAAGCTATGGCCGCGGCTTCGGCCGTTGCAATTGATCTCGTGCGAATGGACACTGCAGCAGTTGTTCGCCCTTGGTTAGTCACAACAGCAGCGAAAGCAGGGACCATAGTTGCGTTTCGTTGGTAGGGACTCGCGTCTGTAAAGTGCGTATTAGGATTGTCCCGCCGCTTTTGTAAGGTGGCCGCCCGGGCGCGTCTCCGCGTCGCGTGATGGATGGGTGCATGTGACGGGGGGATCGGGGCCACGTGGATCCTCTCTCGGATTTCAGACGGCAGTAGCGTGGTCTGATCACCGCAGAACTGTGGCGATAGTGGGTAGTGTAATTTCTGCAAGACCGAACGGCCCTGAGGAGTCCTGTTAAGTCGTTCACGCTGAGCCATTAGCGTGGGCGCTGCATATTCCTCGTATGTATTTGCCATGCCCAATTCATGCAGTCGGGCCGTGCTTGTGTTCTCAGGCAGGTCGAGTGCCGCTTTACAGGCGATTCTGATTAGTTTGTCTACTTGTTCGATTTCGTGGCGCCGCGTAGTTTGGAAAGGAAGGGCATATGTAATGCGACTGGTGACAAAGGCGTGTACTACTTGCATAGTGTCTGCTTCAGTCATGCCCTCTCGGCTACGGGCAACTCTGCGAATAAGCCCCGTTGCGCTGACGCCGTAGTGGAGGGCTCCGGAAATGTCGACCACCTGTGATTCTTTAACGTGTACCTAAATCTAATACACGGGCCTCGAGCATTTTCGCCTCCTTCGAAATACGACCGCCGCCGCGGCCTGGATTCGATCCCGCGACCTGCGGGTCAGCACTCGGGCACCATACCACTTGACTTGGCGGGTGGCGACCGCGTGCTATCCTTCAGTACGCGGCGATGAGAAAAGAATTAACGGCAGTAATCATTGGAGAAATTGACCCTGGCATCCACGAAAAAAAATCAAAGCATATCCGCGAAATCAATGATGATGAGTGGGCGAAGCTGCGGGGGATCATTCGAGTAACCATGAACCCCCCCCCCCCCCCCCCCCGTACATTGCCCACTCGATCATGCTAAGACGTGACACGTCGTGACGCGAGTTCTCGCCACCTCTGGATCGGCTTGCCGGCGCTGCCATGCCGCTGCAGCTGCGCGAGCCCTCGCCACCTCTGGATCAGCTTGCCGACGCTGCCGTGCCGCTGCAGCTTCGCGAGCCCTCATCTCCGGGTCGGCTTTCCGGCGCTGCCGTGCCGCTTCACGAGCCCGCAAATCTGGATCCGCTTGTGTGCGTCGCCGCCGCCTACTTCTCTCTCGCACAACTTGAGAGCCCGCGCTGCAGCCGCTTCTCGAGCCCTCCGCTCCGCCGCCGCCTTTCTTCGTTGTTCGTAGCAGTAGTAGTAGTATCGAAGCGCACCGAGTGACGACCGCCTAAAGAGGGAGGAAGCGCGCCGAGAGCCGAAAGTGTAGCAAGCGCGCCGAAGAGTGGAGCGAGCGCTGCAGAGCCATCTAGTGGGCGCCATGCAAATCAAATGAGAGCACATCTGCGCCTCAGAGGGAGCGGCGAGTACTAGCGTGGCTACACCGGGGGAGTGATGTACAAGCCTCCATCTTAAAGGCCAACTCCGGCGATTTTTCGAGGTCTATGGATCTCAATGAAATTCGCTGGGTACGTTCATTTGCACATTTCCGTCATTTATGCCAAATTTCAAGCTTGAGAGATGCGCTGATTGTTTACAAATGAATTTTAAAGATTGTCTGCAAACGCCCACCCGGCTTCCCACAATTATTGGCAACATTGCGTGTGTGACGTGTTGGTTTGCCGGTCGACGGAAGTGACGCAGCCGATGGGTTCGCTAACTTGGGCCGCTACAGCGTATATTGTGCTGGCCACAAGACGACGGTGTTTGGCCGGCGCTTCGCTGGTTTGGCGAGCGATTTTTTGTTCTGTGTGGAGGAGCGTGTGATATTCCGCGCCGGCGGGACGAGCATGCCTTGCACGACTTCCGGTTCGTAACAAACTACTACGTCATACGTAGATAGTACACTCGGTTGGGTTTCGGTTTCGGTATTGCGCCTTTTTGTTTATTAAAAATTATTTTCGAATTTGCTGAGCATTTCAGCTATCGGGCGCGTGACAAGAGTGTTTCAGGAATATAAAAGCACCATTACCCTGACAAGGTCAAAAAATCGCCGGAGTTGGCCTTTAAGGAGCTTCGCCCCTAAAAGAGAATGTGCTCTGGAACGCGCTTATTGTTCATCGCCATCAGCGTCATCGTCATCGTCATGGCGTATAATGGTTACCTAGGTAACCATTATATGCCAGCACATGCAAACTTTCATGCGCTGTGCCGTGATGGCAGTGTCATCGTCATCGCACTAGCGTGGCTACACCGAGTGACACCGGCGGAGTGATGGACAAGCCTCGACCTTAAGAAGCTTCGCCCCTAAAAAAACTAGGAGGCGCGACGCGTTATTCCGCTATAGGATCGTCACGCCAAGCTCTTCTGACGCCGCCCCTCCGGACCAGTGCGCGATGCCTCCTGGGTGGGATTAAGTCCCGCGCAGTGCCAGCAGCAGACGCAAAGAAAGCGAGCCGACCAATATAGTAGTGCTTGCCTATCGCTTGACCAGGGCCGGTTTATACCTTAAAGAGCCCCTAAGCCACCTCCGATAATTTTTTTTAACATTTCGAGTAAACGCGCGCATCGAGTTCAGAATGCCGCCACGATCAACATAGCCAAACGCGGCAGCGCTACGAGCCGCGTGCACGCCACAAGTTCCAAGAAACAATCCCCTGTCCCTTCCGGGCCTTTCGGTATCCCCAGCCTTGGGAGTGACGTCACTGTTCGTCATAAGCGTGCGCAGGGTCCCCCTTCAGGGGGGGGAGGCGAAGGTTCGTCTCAGCGCCCCCCCTCCCTATTATGTCAATGTATGGGGCTGACTTTGCACCCCCCTATCGCCCCCCTCCTACCTATATGTCAATATATGGGGCTGGCTTTGCGCCTCCCTCCTTCTCGCCCCCCACTGCTCCCCCCCGCCCCGTGCGCACGCCTATGCTGTTCGCGTCTGGTCATGTCATACACAGAAAGAAATTGGTTTCTTGCACTTACGCGCGCTCGCCGCGCTTCCTCCTCGCACGGTGAGGAGGAGCACACGGCCGGGAGGAGAGACGAGCCAATGAACGGAGCGTAACGAAGGAAAGAGCGAAGCCAACAAGGGCCACGTTTGGATAGTATCAAACGCGCGTAACTCATCTATCACGGCCCCGTTTCGCAAAATTCTTC
This sequence comes from Rhipicephalus appendiculatus, assembly GCA_030522465.1. Lineage (NCBI taxonomy): Eukaryota > Metazoa > Arthropoda > Arachnida > Ixodida > Ixodidae > Rhipicephalus > Rhipicephalus appendiculatus. Next base: position 57,573 of record JALIZH010020560.1, on the reverse strand, counting down.
CGGCTTACGTGTTCGTTGTAGACTCGTGCACAACTGCAATACCAGAACTAAATTTAGAACCCCTGGGTGGTTTACGGGCCCATTAAATTTATTGCCACAAGACTTCAAGATTGTCACGTGAAGCTCCGTTTTAGTTCTTTCCCTTCGCCCTTGGACAATGACGTCGATTGTCCTTGTCAACTCGAATAGCACAACAACGACTCGATCGACGACGTTCCCACTGAGTTGTGGAAACGCGCCACCACTAAAACAAAAATTACTTCCATTAAGTTTCCTGTGAGCAAAGTTGCCATGATTCTCAATCGCTTGCGCTTTTTTGCTGATTTTTTTCTTGGAACACCTTAGGGTCCTACAGACGTCTCAACATAGGCCGAAGTGGCGTTTTTGCCATGTTTAGGATTTTATTTTAGAGCCTATGCGCCGCACACAGACAAAAAAAATACTAAGAAATAGCGCGTCGATAGAAGTAATTCATGCATTTTATTAACAATCGTATTTTGTAGAAACGTTCCTGAAAACGCTACAATTTACTCATTTTTGCCTACGCGCTAAGGAGTAAAAAATTTGAAGCTACCATAAGGAACTGTCCTACAGTAGTAAAAGCACGATGCTCGAAAAACGCAAAAAAAAAAAAGCAAGTGTTGAAAGAATGCGCGAAATGGTCGATTTATAGGAAATATTTTTTTACTGCGAAAGCTCTTATGAAATCACACCAAGGGCCGATTCTGGCGCCGTAGTTGTCCGCCGCCGCTGCCGGTGTCCGTAACCACTATGGCTGGATATAAGAAAAAAAACTAGATAAATAAAAAATACCCATGACAGAATGGGAATCGAACCCGGGCCCTCTGAGTGGCAGCCCAGCACTCTGAGCTATGCCACTGAGCTATGCCGGTGCTTGAAACTGCGTTGCAAACTGGCCCTATGCAGGCTTCATGTCGGGTAAAGAATCGCGTTAACATGTGTAATAAAGCGTTTTAGAACAGTAAAGTAACAACCAGGTGTCACACAATGCTAATTGCGTAACGAGTGAGTCGTTGAATGCTCCAACCCATTACAAAAGCCTCGGGCATAATTCTTCATCGTCGTCAGCCACACCATCAACAGTGTGCACATAATGCCTCACAAGTTTATAGCGGTAATGCAAATGAGTTCTGCGGAAACCCGCAAGGTGGCGGAAGGGTTATGAAAGGGAAAATTGACAACCACCCGTTTGGTTGGTTGTCACCCGTTTGGTTGGTTGTCAAACGGGTGGTTGTCAATTTTCCCTTTCAAGTTTATAGCGGGTGCCACGCTTTTCCGAAGAACGATGAATAAAGGCATAGTGGACGCTTCCCCCCTACTCAAAAATTATACTGATTTATGGCGTAGTGGTTACCATGCAAGTGTGCTTGTAGTATTGTTGCCCCAAGAGTGTTTAAAAAAAGGGCTTTAGAAAGGCCGCTCTTCCACCTTTCGCTGTGACTGTGCTGCGCGTTCCACGCAGGCCTGGCGTTTTTTTTTTTTCGTACCTGGTTTTCTACTATTTCGTGAAGTTTAAATGGTCGTCACGCGCGAAAACCTTTTGCCGCTCAGAATATTTTGGGAAAATACGCTAGAACTGATGTCTATATGCATGTAATTTTCTCAGATTTTTTTATAGAAGTTTATAGATATTTGGTCTGCCAGTACATACACATACTCGTGTCGCTTAGTTCTAAGCCGAAAACTTGAACGTTCCTGGGAAATTTCATCAGAGATTCTGGCACCACTGCCTAGCCAAATGTCATGGTACATTTAGATGGGAACGACGAGCCTTTAGTTTTTAAATATGCATGCTATTTACATTAGCACAGAAAAATTTGGGGGACCCTTAAGCTTCGTCTTAAAGATTTGAACGCGATAGCGATATCCTGTCCCTATTGCGTACTTCAACCACTTAGTGCATACTTGCAATGCACCCACTACGTGGTGTTAAGGGAATACGCGCAGTGACGTGTGTGCCTTCTGTAATGGGTGGCCGGCTTTAGTCGTTATGATAGTCACATGTTCTCACGTCCGATCGCAAAGAGTGTGGACAATGGTTATGTTAAGTGACTGTACGGGGGCCTGAAATTCTTCGCGCTCAAGGCGAGTAAAAAATGTAAGTTTTAAAGTGAATGAGAGTGACGTGAAATGTGTGCAGTGAGGATCAATGACAAGTGGTCGTGATATTAAACCATGGAGAGAAGGCATCAGCACGAATGCCTCGTCGACGGCCATAGGCGTGCGCAGGGTTCCCCCTTCAGGGGGGGGCGAAGGCTCGTCGCAGCGCCCCCCTTCCCTATTAAGTCAATGTATGGGGCAGACTTTGCGCCCCTCCCCTTCTTAGGTGACTAGGGGGGGCGGCCGCCCCCCTCTGCCCCCCCCCCCTCGTGTGCGCCCGCTTATGTCGACGGCCCTTGAGTCCAAGGGCCGCGAGGCAGGCGCTTCCCTTTAATGTAGCCACCGCAGCAGCAACCTCTTCTCAAAGGCTCGTGCTACGGGTTGCCTGAAAATATGACGTGAAAAGTATTTACGTCCTTTAAAAACGCGAACAACGCTTCGTATTTAAAAGCCGGCAGATCCCTCGCACTGTGGGAATCGATGTAATGCGAAGCAGCCAGGAAGGAGCAAATCATGCTTTACATAATTTGCATGTCATGTTTTACATGTTACGACCTGTCATTTGTGTTCGTCATACAGTCACGTCGCGATATACCAATTTTGGTGTATGTCAAGCTAGCGAACTGGACGCAAGCGCACCATGAGCGTGGCATGTAAATGGCATTGTGGATGACATGCATGCCAAGATTTTCATGTTACCACTTGTCATTTATGTTCGTCATACAGTCATGTCACTCAATACCAAATTTGGTGTATATCAAGCGAACGAAACGGCCGCGAGCACGCCGTGAGCGCGGTATGCAAGTCATGTCGTACATGACAAGTCATGATTTCCATATTACCTCTTGTCATTTATGTTCGTCGTACAGTCATGTCACTCAATACCAAATTTGGTGTATAGCAAGCTAACAAACGGCCGCGAGCGCGCTATGAGCGTGGAATGCAAGTCATGTCGCTCATGAAGTCATGATTTTCATGTTACCACTTGTCATTTATGTTCGTCATACAGTCACGTCACTCAATCCCAAATTTGGTGTATATCAAGCTAACGAAACGGCCGCGAGCGCGCCATGAGCGCGGCATGTAAATCATACTTTTCATGACACGTTAGTCATGATTTTCATGATATGACCAGCCATTTATGTTCGTAATACAGTCATGTTATGTCATACCAAATTTGCTATAAATCCCATTAACGATACGGCCAGGAGAGCACAAAGTCGTAGGCGGCTAGATAGATAGATAGATAGATAGATAGATAGATAGATAGATAGATAGATAGATAGATAGATAGATAGATAGATAGATAGATAGATAGATAGATAGATAGATAGATAGATAGATAGATAGATAGATAGATAGATAGATAGATAGATAGATAGATAGATAGATAGATAGATAGATAGATAGATAGATAGATAGATAGATAGATAGATAGATAGATAGATAGATAGATAGATAGATAGATAGATAGATAGATAGATAGATAGATAGATAGATACGCTCAAAGTCGCCGAAGTTCGCTAAGAAATGCTTCGCATTTAAAAAAGCGGTTCCCTACATATATGAGTATCGATGGATGCAGAGGTATTTTCTGTCGGTAGGGTAACGGAAAGTGTTTTCTTCTAACAGCATTCAATTCCTTGCATTGTATTAAAACATGAAGCACGGTGAGTGGTTCACCACCATTATCATCACACAAAGGTAGATCGCCACCGGACAAGAGGTGACTCATACTAGAGCTGTGCACGGGCCTAATTTTCAAGCCCGAGCCCGGCCCGGGCCCACTGACTGCGTCGAAGGCCCGCCTGAGCCCGACCCTAAAGGGCTTCGAGCCCGTCCGGCCCGGCCCGACGTACAAAAACACAAACCCGGGCCCGGTCCGGCCCGACACTATGAAAGTCTGCTGCGGAGACAAGATATCACTTTTTGATCGTGGGGCATTTTATTCAACATATAAAAAGTTAAACACATGCAAACGACACATGTTAGTGTGTGTACATATTGATTACAAGTTGTGTAAAAATAACAAGCTGCGCAGTGATTCGAACTTCAGTGAAGTGCGGTGCATCACATATCCTGTAGAACTGAAGTTCCGTTCGCTGCTCGCACTGGTAGCCGGAATCGCAAATATCTTTTTCGCAAGCATAGCAAGCTTGAAATAATTAGACTCCTTGTTCTTCCAGAAGTCTAGTATCTCTGATGCAGGACAGGAGGATGAGTGCATGGATGAATAATCACAAAGGTGATTTTGTGTGCTCATCGCTAAGCGCCAGAAAACAATTCCGGCACAACGTCTATGTTTTCGGTTTGATGCGGGCTTTAGACCTGGCCCGGCCCACCCGATGCCCGAGATGAGTAGCCCGAGCCCGGCCCGGGCCCGAGATGGGAAGACGCCGGCATACCCGAGCCCGGCCCGCGGGCCGGGCCGGGCTCGGGCTTTCGGGCTACCGGAGCCCGTGCACACCTCTAACTCATACCATGGCCTCCGAGATTAGCCGAGCCGGCGGCGCGCCGCCGGCTATCTCGGAGGCCACGCTCATACATATATGATTGACAAGCGCGGCACGGTTTCGCGTTAGTGCAGCTTCTGTACTTACAGTAAGCATGCGTCTGTAATCTCCAGCTCGGTGTGAAGCACTCTCGGCGAGGAGCTTGCGGAAGTTTTTAAGAAAATGATATATTAATTTCCTTTCTCATCGGAATAAACGTCTCAGATAAAAGTCATGCGCAGTGGTCAAAACACACCTGAAATACTTTGATAAAAACCAAATCGAGCCGTAATTAGATGCAACGTGTTAGCGAAATCAACGAATGTGGCTAACACATTATTGATGGATATGTAGAGTGGCATATGGAAGACGTCATGCGTTTCTGTTTGGCTTCAAGAAGGAATCGTTTGTTTGGGTCTGTCAAGTACGCAGGGAGCTTGCCGCTAGCAGAGTACTAGTACTCTTAATCGTCGAATATTTTACAGCACATCTGCAATGGTCGAGGTTTGCCGTGTGTCGTAGATAGAAAATGGTGGTAATCGTGAAGCGCTATGAGCTCAATCTCCGCCCAAGCATTCTGTACAGATGGCTAACAAAAGGAGCTGAAACGTGCGGCCCCCCAATCGGTGTTTGCCGCCCGTGTGTTCCCTTAATTTTTAGTGGACCAGTGTGGTCAGTAGTGGGATTTGCCGAATTTCGGTGGCACATTGCTATATAGCAGAGAGAGCAAGCATAGCCATGTATAGTATAGATATAGTATAGTATAGTATAGTATAGTATAGTATAGTATAGCAAGTGGTAGGAAAGAGAGGTGAGAGTAGCCAAGCCAGGGCCAGCTGTGGGTGCCTAGTAGCTCTATATACTGCGACCCAGCCTTGCCGGACTTAGTGCAAGCTGCGCTAATGTTTTTTAAAGATGATAGTCTTTCTTGGGATACTTAAACGCAAAAATTTTGGTCTGTCTGTCAATCTGTCTGTCTGTCACCCGATTTAGCTAGCTACTGGGCCAAAGTTTAACTAATTTCTGAACGCCCAGCCATCTTGAACTGGTGTTTGCGTTCATACTTGTGAACATATTCGATCAAAAAGCAAATACTACGCGTACCTGAGGCGCAACATTAATATGTAAGTATCAGGTCGTGTGTTCTTTTATTAGAAAATACACAGATAGGTAATTCTAAGGACCCTAGTGTTTTTTTAGGCAGTGCTGAAAATGCGACGTTGTACACGAACTGCGACGCTTTGCACGAAAAAGCCCTGTGCCGACGATAAAGTGCTGCCGCTGGCAGTGGCCCTTGGTTCAGCACAAGCTCATGTTTTTCGATGGCGTCCATATCTCGCGCAGCGCCTCCTCTATTTTATCAATGCCACCCGATGCGGCCAATTTAACCTAGAGTAGGCGCTGTCTGAGGCAAGGCAAAACATAGGAGTACGGCCGGCACAAGACTATCGTCTTTCGACGACATTTGCAGCGAAGCACGCAGATACGCGGGCAATTTTTTTTTAGACACGTTGGTGTTCCGCATAATACTGCGTACACTGAATCTTTCCAACATCTCTTCAGCACAAATCGTGATTGACCGGCTCAGACAAAATGACACTTTGTCATTCTATTTGTCTTTTCTTAATAAAACTACGGTGGCTAAATAAAATAGAGTATAGCTTTCAAATAATAACTACAACCTAGGTTGCCTATAGGTTGTCGATCAATCAATTAATTAATCAATCAATCAATCATCTAACCTCACAGCTTCTTATTTCAAAACGATTGTGCATCTAGGTTGCATGTGAACCTTGCACACAACGGAAGAATGAATGAATTGATCAATCAAAAATCTCTACAACTTACACATCCTTATTTCTAAGCGATTGTACATCACTAGTCTGCATGTGAATGTTACGCACAACGATCGAAATACTTAGACAAGTAAGTACTAATTAATTAATTAATTAATATCTACACAGCTTGCACTGAATTAATCACTAGCCTGCATGTGAATGTTACGCATAACAATTAATTAATTTCTACAAATTACAACTTACACTGAATCTTTCCAACATCTCTTCAGCACAAATCGTGATTGACCGGCTCAGACAAAATGACACTTCGTCATTCAATTTGTCTTTTCATAATAACACTACGGTGGCTAAATAAAATAGAGTATAGCTTTCAAATAATAATTACAACCTAGGTTGTCGATTCATCGATCAATCAATCAATCAATCAATCAATCAATCAATCAATCAATCAATCAATCAATCAATCAATCAATCAATCAATCAATCAATCAATCAATCAATCTCTCCGCACCCCGACGGCACTGTCGCGGTTCCTTGACCCGGTGTTCACGAGGCCGTGGCGGCGGCTCTTGTTTCGCAGGCTCCGACGTGGTAGCGGCTGCGCTCGGCCAGCGTGTCGTGGCGGCGGTTGTGGGGGGAGGCGTGACGTGGACGTGACCACCGCGAGGCCCCCCAGCGGCCGGTGAGTCACGCCACACTAGGCCATTGGAATGCAAGGTGAGCCCGCTACAGATCGCACCTCTTCTTGCTACTGCTGATGCTGTCCGTTTCTCTTGTAGCGGGTTTTATTCTTTTTGGGGCGAAGCTCCTAAGGGTGTGGGTCTGTCCCTCCTCTGTAGTTGTCGTAGTAGGTAGGTAGGTAGATAGCCACGTATAGTGGAATGTACCCACTCCACGTGATAAAGATGATGATGACGCAGCATAGTGGAATGTACCCACTACACGTGATAACGATGAAGTATAAGCGCGTTCAGTATAGTGGAATGTACCCACTACACGTGATAACGATGACGCTGATGACCATGAAGTATAAGCGCGTTCCAGACCACACATTCTGTTTCTGCCATGGATTTTGAAAACGATCGAGCTTCGCCCACTCATCATCATTCACTTCGTGGATATGGCGTGATTCTTTTTTGACGCCGCGCCCGTAGACGTCGCACTCATCTTGTTCTCGCGGAGAGCTAAGTTCCTTGACGTTCCTACAGCGATACGAGTAGACATGGAGAAGCCGAAGCACAAAGCAAAGTCATCAGTCTCGCCCTGACCACCACCGAATCCCAAGGGATTCTGGCAGTGTTGCCAACCGTAGAGTAATTACCCCATTGTAGGGTGTTTTCGGAATTTTTCGGACAACGTGGGATGGTATCGGTAATACGACTTTCTTATAAGACGTAGGGAAATTTCCCCCGTTTCGCTCGTCACTGACCAGCGAGAAATGGACGCGAGATCTCGGAGGGTGACATTTCTAAATAGATGCGTATGAGTTCTGCGGAATCCCGCGAGATGGCGGATTCCGCAGAGTTTCTTTCCACAGAAAGAAGCTTTTCTTTCTGTGAAATATGTGCGGATTTCCTTGTGGCTTCGTGCTACAAACGGGTGGTTGTCTATTTTCCCTTTCTAAATAGGTCCGAAAACTATAAATGCTTCTTTGAACAAGATTGGAACTGTGGCAATTTACATGGCACCAGGACAGGGCTGAGATCAAAGATGATACGTCATAGACCCCTGCGCTCGCGTGGTTGTTTCGAGATTCAAGCCATGTTGCTTCTCGACTAGGGCAGTTGGGGATAGCTGGTGTAGCTTGGGTGGGGGGACAAGTGCTGGTGTGGCCTGAGGGGGGGGCAAGTGCCCCCTTTAACGCGATAGCGTTTAAGAGCTCGTTTCGCAGAAATTCCGGCGTCGGTGTCGGCGTCGTTGGTTGTGAGCGAAAAATCATCATCTTGTCCGTGACCGAAAAATCGAGAAAGATGCAAATAAAATAAATAATAAAAAATTTCCGGGTCCGAATGAGGATCGAACCCGGGCCGTCTGCGTGGCAAGTAGGTGTTCTACCACACAGCCACGCCTACGCTTGGAAATACAGTGAAAATAACTTCCTCTGCTTGGAAATGCTGTGAAAATAACTTCGTCTGCTTGGAAATGCAGTGAAAATAACTTCCTCTGCTTGGAAATGCAGTGAAAATAACTTTCATGCTTCGCAAACGCAAGCGTCCTTTATATAGGTGTCTCAATATAACATATAATATCCCAGGAATATTGCGTGGTACAAGCGTACATTGCCATCGGGCTTCAGAATATGTGACTATCATAACGATTTCGTAGTTTAAAGCCGGCCACCCATTACAAACGGCACACACCGTACTGCGCGTATTCCCTTAACACCACGTAGTGGGTGCATAGCAAGTATGCACTAAGTGGTTGAAGTAAGCACTCGGGACAGGATGTCGCTATCGCGTTCAACTCTTAAAGGCGAAGATTAAGGGTCCCCCAGTTTTTGCACCCCCCCTGCCGACGCCCATGCTTCCAAGTCATATTGGCTGTTGATATTCGCAGATGATATACGCATGTTCACGGGAATCTATCCCACTTGCTATCTCGCCCGCGAACTTTTGTGTTAGTACCCGTTTAACTTCCCTACGCATGTGCATTTGCCTTCTGGACTGACGCTTTATAACTATGCACACTAAGACGACTCGACCCCGCTTCAAACAGCAAAGCGCTTTTCCTTGAATTGCCATAGAATGCATCCTTGCTTATTTCGTCTTTAACCTTTCGGTAGTTACTCATTGATGGTTTTCTTTCGATCGCTGCTACCTAATACATCTTTTCCGCCTCTCAGACGTTTCGCTTACCGCTCTTTGTCACCATACCGCTTACACTGCCAACCGTATACCTACCGATGAGTCTCCTATCGTTCGTTTTCTCAACTGTGAGGCAACGCTCTTCCCCCACGAATACCGGAACGCTGTCGATTCCCATGTGCTGTCTCTCATGTTCCTTAGTCTCTTTGCGACAGTAACTTTCAAGACAATAGTCAATGTCGCTACAGATTTAAGCGCCGCTACACGTCTGCATGTTGTACAGTGAAGTATGTACCCTTTTATGGTTATATATAAACACTGCGCTGTTTTTAGGCGTAGGGTAAAATGTAGGGTAATTAAAAATGTTGTAGGGTAAAGTAGGGTAATTTTGACCGTGATGTAGGGTATTTTCCAAATATTGGCTGGCAACACTGGATTCGGGCCGACTGTTGGGGTGATGAGTAGGGGCAGATGCCACAGCCTTCTCACCATAGGCGTGCGCAGGGTTCCCCTTCAGGGGGGGGGGGGGGGCGAATGTTCATCGCAGCCCGCCCCTCCCTATTAAGTCAATGTTTGGGGAAGACTTTGCGCCCCCCCTCTCTTAGGTGACTAGGGAGGGCGGCCTCCCCCTCTGGCCCCCCTCGTGCGCACGCCTATGCTTCTCGATCACCCTTCATTCTCGACGGGTGAAAATAAATGTTATCTCTCTCTTTCTTCCTGGCCTTCCACAATTTGAGTAGCTAAGAAAGGGAAATTGACAGCCGCCTGAAGCTGCAAACATGAAGCCAAAAAGAAATCCATATGGATTTTTCACAAAGAAAGCTTTTTAGTTGCCGAAAAATTCGTGCTACTCCGGGGATCGAACCCGGGACGAACGCCTTTCCGAGGCGGTCGCTCTTCCAATCGAGCTAACTCCGATGCTAGCAATTGGCAGCGCAAGGGCGAACTCATCGACAACTCGAAGCACATGGACACGTAACATTGCAAATCAGTATTATTGTAACCGATTTCCCTTTTGCCACCTTGCGGGATTCCGCAGCATTGATTTATAATATCTGAGGAGGGGTGTGTCAATTGTGAAGGACAGAGTACACACGGTATAACACACGGTATAACAGGTATGACACACAGTATAACAGGGGCACAAAAAAGTCCTATAGGCAAGCGGACGTCTTCCGGGAAGACTGTTGCGCAGTGACAAACGACAAAGGATCACGTTCCTTCCTCAAAGTTCCTCTGCGGGAAAGCAGATCCTGCCATAGGTCGGTGAACTCACTCATGAGCCGACTCACTGGACTCACTCAGACTCAGATTGAGCCGTGAGTCTGAGTGAGTCCGGGTAAGTAATGTTTTGGTGAGTTTGAGTCCGAGTGAGTCCGCTTGAAGAACATTTTCGTGAGTGTGAGTCCGAGTGAGTCCGGCTAACAAAAATTTTGGTAAGTCTGAGTCCGAGTGAGCCCTAAGTGCAAAATATATGTCATGAGTGAGTCTGAGTGAACTGCACAAGTTTTGCACACCTATGGATCCCGCATCTACTATTCGAACGGGAAGGGTGTTCTCTAGCATACCCCGTGTACAACTCATTGAGGCACCAATAACTCATCAATGCACCTTTGGAACAACTTTAAGCATCCAAAATTCTTTTAGGTGCTCCTAAATGTAAGCACACCAACATTTCTCGCCTTTCGGCTCCTTCAGGATACAGCCGCCGTGTCTGGGTGCCGAACACGCACCCCTGTGCAGCACCAACGCTGCTATGAACCACCCCGGCGGGTAATTAAGAGTTGAATATCTTAGATATTTTGCCTTCTTTATGGTATGCGAGTGCATATCTTGGCACAGCCCACCCCGTTTCGCCAACGGCGAGCAGCGATGTCGTGCTGTACTGTATTTACCTTTAATTAGTGCTAGGATTGCTAATTAGTAGTAGAAATAGTAACACATGGCCTTGATTCCTCCGGTAGCCACAGAGCATAGCCTGCCATGGTCTCCCCCCCTCCCCCCGCCCCCTCACCCAACTTTGTTCTTTTTACAACTCCTGCGCACGTGTTCACCTTCTTTCCTGTCCATTCAATAAAAACCATTTGATAGTTTGGACCTGTGGTGTCGTCCTCGTTCCGTGCGTCTTTTCTAACCTTGTGTACTGTATACACCTCACTGTCCTTTGATTCTTCCTCTTCTTCAGAGTATAGCAACAACGTGACAACAGCGTACGGTCGCGCGACACACGGATAGTGAACTCCGTGCGTCTATTGTAGCGGATTACGCCGGTACACGTAGCACAAACTGTTACCGCACAGCGGCTGATCGATCGCGCAGCCATCGGACGCGGGCTGTGATAGGAGTGGCGCGCGCGTTACGTCCACGGGCCGAAGCCCATTACGCGTTTTTATCCACGCCTTTGTTTTCGTTTCTCCTCCTTCTTCCGGGGAGCGCCCTGCGCCATCGACAGCTGACTCGGCGAAGCTATACAGAAGCGCGCCCAGGGTCGCGTGAGCCCCGGGTCCAGAAACGCGGGTGAGGGTCGGTCCCAGCTGCGGTCGCGGTGCAGTGGCCTTGAAACAGGGCGTCCCGCGCACCCCCCGCCCACTTACGACGGAACGATCCCGACGCTTTTTTATTAATCAGTTATGGAAATAAAGTATGGATCTGTATACCCTTTCCCCTCAGGTGTGCGTCTGTGAGTCCGTTTGTGTGGGTGGCTGTGTGTACGTGCGCGCGTACAACAATACAGGGTTGTCCCGCCTAGCAAACGCTAGTGTGTAAAGGCCGATGGGTGAAGAAGGGGAAGAGTTTAACGTGATATCCCTACCCTTTCACTAAGTTGTGCGTCTGTGAATTAGTTTGTGTGTGTGTGCATGTGTGTACTACAAAAGAGGGTTGTCCCGTCATGGAGAGGGTCTGATGGGCGCAGAAGTGGAAAGGGTTGAGCGTAATATCTTTACCCGTTCACCCCTCAAGTGTGCGTCGGTGGTGTGTGTGTGTGTGTGTGTGAGAGAGAGAGAGAGAGAGAGAGTGTGTGTGTGTGTGTGTGTGTGTGTGTGTGTGTGTGTGTGTGTGTGTGTGTGTGTGTGTGTGTGTGTGTGTGTGTGTGTGTGTGTGTGTGTGTGTGTGTGTGTGTGTGTGTGTGTGTGTGTGTGTGTGTGTGTGTGTGTGTGTGTGTGTGTGTGTGTGTGTGTGTGTGTGTGTGTGTGTGTGTGTGTGTGTGTGTGTGTGTGTGTGTGTGTGTGTGTGTGTGTGTGTGTGTGTGTGTGTGTGTGTGTGTGTGTGTGTGTGTGTGTGTGTGTGTGTGTGTGTGTGTGTGTGTGTGTGTGTGTGTGTGTGTGTGTGTGTGTGTGTGTGTGTGTGTGTGTGTGTGTGTGTGTGTGTGTGTGTGTGTGTGTGTGTGTGTGTGTGTGTGTGTGTGTGTGTGTGTGTGTGTGTGTGTGTGTGTGTGTGTGTGTGTGTGTGTGTGTGTGTGTGTGTGTGTGTGTGTGTGTGTGTGTGTGTGTGTGTGTGTGTGTGTGTTTGTGTGTGTGCAAGACAGTAGAGGATCGTCCTTCCTAGTAGACGCTACTGTGGAAGGTCTGATGAGTGAAAAAAGTATGGGGAAATGGTTCAACGTGGCACGGCGTGAAAAAATTGCACGAACGTACGGCAGCCCCACGAAGGTAATGAAGTTAACAAACCGCACAGATACACACCTGGGCACACGCTTCGCACTGTGGTTGTAGAGTTTGTGTCTGTCCGTCAGTGCGCTCGGCAGTTCGACAGGCTCGGGAGTTACGGTAAGTTACTGGGGCGAAAAAAAAAACCAGGGGGTGGGAGGGGCGGGTTAACGAGGTGGTATGGAAGAGAAACATAGTTGGGAGCGGGGAAATAAATGAAGATACCAAACTAGCGCTGCTCACGAGAGGCACACACGCACATACACTGTGGTTGAGAGGAGGGAGGGTGTTGGTACAGAAGCCGTCCCGTCCCAGGCATTCAGGCCTGATTGGGAGGGCGAGGCGCGACAAAGACCTTCGGCAGTGGGTGGAGATCGAGCCGGACGTCGGAGGTCGCTCCAGGGCCCCGAGCTTTTTTACTTTCGGGGTGCCACCGCCGGCGTCGTCGTCGGATCTGTCGCGCGGGGTGTTTGGGACGATCGACGGCGAACGCGACTCCGACGCTCGGCGGTGTCTTCCAGGACAAAGGAAGGACGTGTTACGTATAGTGAAGTGGCCTTGTGTTACGTGTGTGCTTGTTCTGCGGACTTCGCGTTCACATCGAGGTGTTCAGGAGGCTCGAAGACAACGCAGTAGTAGATGGTCTTGAAGGGTGAACTTGTCGGCTACTTTGTTGAGCGAATCCTCAGGGATCAGTGCGAAAGACAAGCATAGATAAGACGCATGCACAACCCCACGATGATCTACGACGGATGATTTGATGGATGACCTACGATGGATGATTTACATGGGCCATGCTCGGACAGAATAACAAGTGCAGGCCACGGTTCTGCGGGAGCTCAACTCACAACTAGCGAGGTCCTGTAGACTCGGGATGTTTGAGGAACGTCCTCCCGTCACAACCTCCCAAGTAAACATCCAGCATCGGTTAGGCATTGAAGGGTTCGGAACGACCGTGGTACTTGTCGACTTTCCGAAGCATTTTGGTGAGTCATTGTAAGCAAGAAGCCAGGACTTGGTCAGCATGAATTAGCTTGAAAGATGTTGAAATACCACCCAGCTTGTCGCTGTTCTAAGGCATGGATGATGTGGAACACCTTGGAAAGTAATTCAACCAAGATGTGTGAAGTGAAAGCACAGAATCGCCTTTGCTTGAAGAGTGTTGAGCGACCATAAATTCCATCACTAAGGGGTTATAAACAAGCAGTACCCCTCGAAGTTGGTCCTCCTCGAAGTCCAGCGTCAGGGAGGCTTGAGCAGTGCTAATGGAATGCGAATAGTTCAGCGGTATAAAGAACACCAGCGTGGACGAAATAGAGGACATTGTCCAGTACTCTAAGGGTATGCCGCCGTGTTGTGCGTGTAGTGCCGATCGTTACAGTTCGCGAACTGCAGCTGGCGTTCTGTGGGTGTTCACGAAGAGTCCAAGCCGAACCAACAAGCCACGGCACACGACATGCCACGAAGTTCTGAAGTCTGACAAGACATCCCTGTGCCGCCAAAATCGCAAGTTCCTTCTTATTGTTCCAACTTTGGTTGAACGAGACAATGTGCAGCTGACCGTGGCTTCGTGTCATCGTACTCCTAGCTGTCATTCTTCGGCCTCAAAGGTGATTCGCTGGTCAAAGCAACCTGCTTGGCTCACGGCGTTTGAAGGTAGATGAGCGCCGATGCCGATAAAGCAAACGAACGCAGTCACGAAAGGCCATCATTTGGTCAGCATTTGCCAAGCCAGCCCCTGCATTGCGAATCGACATTATTTTCCTGCATTCGCTCGAGCAGGTTATGTTGTAAGTCGCAAGCAAACCGCTAGACATTCGCATCGTCTGAAGCAGAGTGACCTTCAATGACTCTCAGACACTAGACAACGATACACCCAACTCTACTGCTAAACTGCCATTACTGACTGTTCCACAAACGTTGCCCTATCTCTGGGACATGATGTTTCATGGCCTGCACTTCACGCACTTTCAGAAAGAGTGGCAGCGCAACGAGTACAGTGGAACCTAACTTCGACAAGCCAGCAAAAAGAAACAATACTGCCTTCCTCGTTTGGCCGTCGTTGTAGCTACGCCTAAGCCTCCACGTCACTTACTTTTCGGAACAGTGGCCGTGTAAGAAGATTCGCAAAGAGAAAAAAAAATACTGTCTTCCTCGTTTCAACGGTCGTACTTTGGCCGTTGTTGTAGCTACGTCACTGCCATAGCACTGCCTTTAATGCTGGAGACGAAGGAGTTGACGAAGGAAAGTAGCGTAGACAACCGCCGGAAGTGCGTAGAAAAGTTCCAGATAAACACGGAAGTGGTGCCCGTGGCTTCCTGCATCCAAGAAGGCAACGCCGACTACGGGTGGCTCCGCGACGGCAGGCCCGAACGCGTCATGTTGGAGTCCCTCTACTGGAAGAGCCCCTCGGCTCTTCTGACCACTACGGGATTTCCGGAGTACGTCTCCGGCATCGAAGGCCACAACGCCTGCGTCTGCGACGACTGTGAGTTGAACGTAGCGTACCTATATAGGGTGTTAACTTCGGTTGGTCGGTGCACACTAGAAGAATGGGGTAACAGCGCAAGTAACGGGACAAAAAGACGCTGACTATCAACAAACCAACCAAGTGGTTGATGGTCAGCGCTTTGTTTGCCAGATGGTTGACAGCATAGAGTTTCCTACAATATTTATTTACTATATGGAACTCCGGCGCTGCGATCGTTCAGTGTCCATGGGAATGATGGGTAGTACACGGATTTGCCTAGTCTTCGTGCTTGCGGCTTCGAACGCACTCGCGGCTTCGTTTCTTAGTTTTTTAACCCTGACAAAAATCGTTATAGACAGTCTATAGACTGTTTCAACCATTTTTCGACAGTCTATAGATAGTCTATATCAATTTCTGTAAGAGTTGGTTCTATTTCGGATAAAAGAACGGACCATTGTGAACTTCGTGAGCCGATTTGAATTCGTGAGTCTAAAAAGGTCAAGGTGGTGAAGCGTAACTGCTAAACCTTCGCTGAACTTGGTATTGCGGCAAAGCGGATTCAGGTCACACGGAGCCAAAAGAACGAAGACTAGGCAAGACTAGGCAAATTTGTGTACTACCCATCATTCCCAAGCTGGCTGAAGTGCCGTGCGTTGCAGCTTCCATAGACACTAGCGCCAGAGTTCCCCCCTAGTGTATTTATAGGAAACTCTATGCCTTATGCATTCGCCTAATGCTAATCGAAGGCGAAAGCGATCTTCTTTTTCCGATCGCGTTTGATGAGGAATTTAAGTCTTTCGCTGTGAGAATGGTAGAGCTGCTTGAGAGGCTGTCCCTAAAAAATACTCGTCTCCGCGACGTGTGTCCAGGAGCGGATCCAGCCGCTCATTTTAGGGGGGGGGGAGGGGGGGCAGTCGCTTGAAGTAACACCGGAGAGGGGGGCGGGGTCCTGCCTCTTTTGTTTTTAGTAGCACAAAAACCCCATCATAGCATAAATACTGTTAAAGTGCGCTCACGGTGATTACACCCATTTCTCCGAATTGGTAATACGAGGTGGACGACGAGCACTGAAGAGAGAGAGGGGGGAGGTGCTGACACAGGCTCTGGGGGGGGGGGGGGGAAGGGGCGATCGCCCCCCCCCTTATCCCCATTGCTTGTGCGTTTAGGACAAGGGGGAAACGACTCAGAGCACTAGGTGCCCTACAATGGCAAAGCGGCATGGTATGCCACCGTGAGAAAATCTTTATTTTCGTAGAAGTAAAAAAAAAAAAAGGAACTTGAAGGGACTTTTATGCAATCACCTAAAGGGACAGACGACACCTGAAAACACGAATTGAGATAAGCCCATTAATAGAAGGATCGCCTGTCGTATTCTCTGAAACGAACCCTGTTTTTCTCGTTAAACGTTGATTTATATTTTTATTTCTTCACTCAAAATTGGTTTTGGCGCCTCTCACGGCAAAAAAAGTGAAGGTGTATTTGTAGATTATCACGTGACCTTTTACTATTAATTGTCTGTATATTCGCCTTAAAATGCAGCACACTTTTCATTATAATCTTTTCTAACTTTAAACGTGCAGATATGTCTTCGCTTGCGCTGAGCAGAACAGTGGCGCCGTATGATCCGATGCTCATGAGCGGCAGCATGAACGTTGTCTAATGAGGGCCCAGCGGCACCCGCCGATGAGTTGGAGATGTACGAACAGCGCCTCGCTGCCTCCAAGAGCAGCTCCGGCGACGTATGGCCAGGACCAGCGCCTCCTCTATTTTTTCAGTGCCTGGGCGAACGCTCTCCTCAGGCCGTCGAGCGCGCGCTCCGCCTCCGCTCGCCGCTGCCGCGTGGCGGCGCTGCGCGAGTAGACTATGGGAAGCTGGCGCTCAACGGCCGCGCGTGTTACGTAAATCGCGAATGCGTGTTCGCATCCGAGTTTAATTGCATTCGTGCTTCACGCAGGCTTTCACGGGTACAGGGGGATGGAAAGAAACGCGAAAACAGCGGCGCGCTGTTTTCATCAAGCTCTGATCCTGGTGGCAATAAAAAGATGCTAGATGGCCTTTGTTTGTACCGGGGATGACACTATCTTTTTGTCAATCATCCAGGATACTACCGCTCAAGAATAAATGCGAAACAGCAAAGAATGTCGATGCCGCATGCTCGCGTTTCTTTCCATGCCCACTGTACGTATTCCGCAGGCAGTCTGTAAGACCGTGCTGTTGGTTCGATACTTGCTTTCGAGTTTCATAGTATTCGCGTTTTATTTCCTATTTCAGGCTATTGCAACCACGTCATTTGCATCCTTCAGTATGTCATGCTGTTGTGTACCACTCTCCAAATCGAAAGGAAAGAAATCATGATTATCTTCTTCTTATTTCCCTTTATTTATAAAGAAAAAAAAAACTCAGTGTCCCTTATGCATTCACCTAAGACGACTGAAAGGCGAAAGCCAGCTTTTTCCTACCCAGTCATTAGAGTTTTGGGATAGCACACGCAAAGCTTTGCGTTAGCGTTTCGCGCCACTGTGCATGCATGATACGCTAACCTCTTGCAGGCTCTCGTTAAGTGACGCCCGTAACGCTACGTCCGCAACGCCAGCAAGCTTTACGTACGGTATTCTGAAACTCTCTTATGTATTGAACATCTCCTGCTTCACTCCGAGATATTTCTATACCTAACGTGGTTTTCTCACTGCCTCAAGCATCGGGCGCAGTACAAGATTTCTGCACCTCAGCTGGTTATGTACTGCCTCCGTCATCGGCCCATTTTGACCAAGCGAAGATGTAATATGACAACGTCACGTTATGTGAAATCACAATGTCACAAAATTTTATGATCTGTCACGTCATGTGATGACGTTATCACGTAATCACTTGTTTTGACGCCGCCAACGCTCGACGCCGCCGACGGTCAATTTTCGCGTTTGATGAGGCATCTACACTGTTCGGCTGTCGTTCCATGAAATTCCCTCTGCCGCTGGTGTTAGGGGAGGTTGCTTGAAGTAATTAAGCGGGATAATTGGTATCCCAGTACATCTTCAAACTACACCACAATATGTATCCGTCATTTACGATCCGAAGTTTTCATAGAATATAAGAAGCCGCGGTTCAAAAGAATGCATTAGCGTCGATCTTTGCCGACTACCCTTCACGTTTGCAGCCGAAGGTAACAATTGAACCAAGCATGACAAGTATCAATAAACCTGACCGTGCTGCGCCCGAACAGTCAACGAGTGAATGTACCCATAGGATCGCTGCCTCGCGATCGCTGTCATGTGCAGTGCTGACATTAGGTTCCGAAGCTGAAGAATCAGAGCGTATGGACATGCGCTGCCGGCGAAACAACCGGCAATCATCCTGTACAGTGTCACAATGAATGCGTGCACAAGGCTGAGCAGGCTGCCCCATGCCTTAGCAGGCGCCCAAGCTTTCAGAAATTCAGACAGTCGAAAACCAACCCTCAGTCAAGTGAACATAATGGTGGCAAAACAATCTTCCTCTCATCCCTGGCACGCGCTCTTTGGTAACGGCCTAGCAGACGACGCGCGATCGACTCGATCGAATAGCCGCGAACGACTAGTGCCATTGAAATGGGCTGGTTGCCCAGAACGACAAGTGCTTCACGATTCCCATTTACAAGTTTCATTATACTTCAAACAGCGCGAATATAACCGAAAACTGAACCATATAGCAGCTCCCAATGCAGCCACAACATTCGTTCCCGCGAGCGAAAACGCGACGGCGGGTCTACTCGAGTGGTGGCGCCTGGCGGCTAAAAGCCGCACTAACGCCGACGGCCGGTTCCCATTGCGCTCCGCTCCTTCGCCCAGGCACTGAAAAATAGAGGAGGCGCTGCCAGGACAAATCGCGGAGGCCACGAGCGCCTGGCTTGCGAGGTGTTAAGGTCTGACCACATGTACGCGCTGCAGCGCGTCACCGCGTGGCAGAGAGAGGACGCGGCGCCGCGCCCTCTCTCTGGAGAGAGAGGGCGCCCGGCTACGCGAAGCTGCGCGCCCTTTCTCTCTAATGGGGAGAGGGCGCGAAGCAGCGTCAGAAAGACAGGACGCGCTGCAGCGCTTGCATGTGGTCAGGCCTTTAAGGCCTGACCACATAAGCGCTGCAGCGCGTCACCGCGTGGCTTTCTGACGCGGCGCCGTGCCCTCTCTCTCTGGAGAGAGAAGACATGCAGCTTCGCGTAGCAGCACGCCCCCCTCTCTCCATAGGGAGAAAGCTCGAAGTCGCGTCAAAAAGCCACGCGCTGACACGCTGCAGCGCGTACATGTGGTCAGGCCTTAAGGGGGACCTCGCGTGACGACGAGCGTTCGCAAATCTTATTCGTCTTACTTTTTATATTCCAAAACGGTCGAAAATGACGATATGAAGGTGGTTAATCACCATCGCACTCACTCCTGTGAAATCAGAACCTTGAGCATAATGCGAGAAGGGCAATCGGCATCGCTATCGCTTCACAGCGTTGCTGGGAGACGTCTACGTGCAGTTTAGGGGCTTTTAATATCGAAAAAAATGCTGCCTGTAAGATAACCACGCGCTTTTGAGATCAGCCGCTGCAGCTACGAACACTACGAAGGGCGAGCTTTCTGTCGCGCCGTAAAAAAACTGCATGCAGAAAAAATCGGTTGTCAGACCCTTTAAAGAGGTGGTACCACCAAATCTGGAGGTTATAAAAAGCCTTCTGTGGGCGTTCTCTGTATGCAAGGACACTCCGCACGAAGTGTTGGGCCCATCACACGTTTAGAATATATTTTAATTGGCGTCCAAAGTGCGCCTAAATGCTCAATGTCGTGATCGAGACCCATCGCTAGTGCGATTGACAAAGACGTCACTGCGTAGGAAGAGTAACGAATGTTTTAGTGACGTCAAAGCATATTAGAGCGACGTGAAATGAGCAGTGATGCACAGCTCCGCTGCATCAGGAAAACCAAGAACGCATCGGCTGCTAACCTACACCCATTTTTTTTCCAGCTTGTTGCCGAAGCAGCCAAACTTGCTCGCATTTTGCAGTGCCTCGCATGGTCACGCGAACCTGCGAAGGTGACTGTAGAGAATTTTAATTTGTTCACACACTTTTCTGTTTTAGCATACCGGGTTACCGTAGTCGTAAATGTGAGACTGGACAGATGGAGCCACCTGGCGGTACTAAGATGAACCAGGCAAGCACAGATTTGGTGTTGCAGAAATGTAGTGTATTCTTCTTCTAAACATTTTTTTCGCCACGGTCACTGAGAAAACGAAGAAACGCACCTATAATTGTGGTTTCAGGAAGCGTCACAAGATGTCGATAGCATCGTCCGTTAACCCGGTAGTCCACAAAGATCTCTGCGTAGATCGGAATTCCGTACATGCTGATATTCTCTATTAGAGAATTTCAGCGAATTTTTACGACACCCGGACGGTTCCTCGCGTGTTTGTGCGAGAGCAGACGAGGCAGCACCGCGCACGTCACAGCTTTGTGGGCCCACGTGTTCAAGCTTCCTACACTGTGACGTCACTGTAAAACTCGGCGCCCAGAAACCGAAACCGAAAGTCGTTGATATAAATAAGACGCGACAATATCAAACTATTGAGCGTCTTGGAGCGTGCATCATGCTTCCTAGAGCAATAAGAAACGTCTGCAACGAGGAAAACGCTAGCCGCAAATTTGATGACGCCACCGCTTTAAGACGGCTCGAAGGCGAAAGCCATCCGATTTTTTATTGCGATATCAATTATATGGACACTCTCGGCTGACTTTCGCCGTCGCCGTCGCCGTCTGTCGACGCCATCACGTCCCGGATATGTATATGTATATATAAAAAAGGCATAAAGAAAAATAAATCAGTAGAAAAAAATTCCAAACCCCCTGACCGGGGATTCGAACCAGCGTACCCTCGCTCCGCAGCCTGCTGCCCGAGCCAACACAGCCACACGCCATTTTTTTTTTGCTTTATTGCCTGTTCTTAGATATGTACATCAAACAGCAAGCATATGAAAGTAAGAACAAGCTCTGTCAGTCTTACTAGACAGACACTAGTTTAAAATTCCCGGAGAGCTGCCAAGGGACACGCCATGCTCGTGCCAACTATACAACGGCGAGCTATTCATATGCACCATTTGCCCCTCGCGGTACGCAGATGTCGGAATAGCTTGAGCGTGTTTTCTATCACGCAGCGCTTTTACAGTTTCTTTCAAATTGAAGACTGCCCTTGAGACGCGCACGAAAAAGTGGCTCCCTTCTGTACCACTCTTGATGTGGAAGGAAAAAAAAAAGAACACAGGGCACACTTCGCGTCAGACGCCACCGCGTGGCAAGAGACGCAGAGGGGTCATTCCACGTGCCGCAGTTTAAAAGAAAAAGAAGTATCAAACAGCGCCTAAAAGTCATATAATCATATAATCAATCCTTGGCCAGTCCCCCCTGAGTGGGTATGAGCCATGTCAGAGGCAACAACAACAACAACAGCGTCGGCTTCTGCATTGTGGACATTCGCGGCGCGCTGCTCAAATACAAACACGTAACAACTGCGACAGTTGTTAGTTAACGCTTGTCCTGTGTATACCAATGCGTCCTTTTCTAGCGTCCTTCTTTGTGCTACGGCGGCGCGTTGCAAGTAACGAGCTGCTTGTCGTTCTTCTTGTGAGAAACTAATTTCTTGCTATCGCAATCATTGCTTCGCCCTAGTGGCGAAACTGTGAGTTTTTTTCCTTCTCAATCGGTGTATTGATGCTGCTCCGCCGCCCTTCGAAAGCTTTCTGCATTTAACGTGGTTTTGCGTGGCCTCCGTGATCGGACCACCTTTGGCCAAGCTACGATGTCATGTGATTACGTCATCACGTGACGTTACATCGCAGTGACGTCACAAATTTCGGCGATCTGTGGCGTCATCGGGAATTTATGGTGCCGTCATCACATGATCATGATTTTTTCGCATCACTAGTTCCCGAAGGCGCGGGACTCTGACGCCGACGACCAAATTTTGCGTTTGCTGAGGCCAGGAACTGTACCCAGGAATTTTTTTCGGGGGGTGTTTTTGGGTAGAACGGCTAACATTAGCAACTAGTGGTCGATGTGAAGGCGTGTAAATAATTTAGTATCACCCGAGTAGTTAAAGCATTAAAAATTTCGGGGGGTGTCAGAACCCCCTCATCCCCCACCTCCAGTTACGGCCCTGGCTGAGGCATCTAAAGCTTTCGCCTTAAAAAAAAAAAAGAAAAAAAGGCACTCATACAAAACGGCGCTGAAAACAACTCTGACCTAGTTACACTTGAGGGCTAACGCAGAGCACTTACAAACAAGAAATCTGTCGTGTAGAACCTAGTTAGCACTAATCTCTCGAAGACACATTGCCAACGACAGGAGGTGTAACTCATTACACAAAAGATGGCCGTGGTGCGGCCTCACAGTGCGCGTACGTACAACTCAGAATACTTCATGGTCAGGAAAGGCCACCGTCAGATGCAGAAAATTTACTTGCTTACAAAATCAAACGCCGTCATTATAGCTTGCCGTAAGCACAATGCTAGTTGCCCATCCCATTTTGCCTGCTTGAAAGATGGAGCCGCGAATGTCGTGGCCGATTTTAGTGCAGGTTCCATCTTCTTTGCACGGCGCGAATTATCGCTTTTGAGACAGAAAAATTGGACTTTTATTCTGTGATTAGCCTTAAATTTAGGTGACCAGAACAAAACGACTAAATCAGCGAGCGGATTCCTCTAATTCAGTTGGCCCTGTTTTTTTTTTTTTTTTTTTTTTTTTTTTTTTTTTTTTTTCAATCACGGATCTTGTAGTTTGGCCACTGCGCGGAAGAGGACGCGCACAATTTTGCAATCGTAAATTATGCAAGCGATCCACGAATTACTAAAAGATCGAGTGCGTGGAGTGAGCTACATACGTTGTATTAGATATAAAACTATAGCTATGGCTCCGTGTTTTCGGAGTTAATCTTTCTTGAAATTCGGACGGTGTTTTTCGGAGTTTGCTTTTTGGGAGGAAATTCGTCGCGGTCCCCAATCGTATCTGCAAGAGTGTATTAGTCATTTATTAAGGCAAATGCTCCAAGTGCCTCATCGAGCGCAAAAATTAACCGTCGGCCTCAACACGAGTGATGCAAAATAGAGGAGAGAGGGGGGAGAGGAGGTTTTTTTGTATTTTTTTAGGGTTTGCGCATGCGCAGTAAGGGTGGTCAGGACGCACACCACCACCACCACCACCGGATTGAACTCGGCCTTAAGATGCTTCGCATCTAAAATCACCATCACGTGATGGCGTCGCCATGACGTGACAGATCGCCAAACTTTGCGGTATCAACATGACGTCACATAACGCTACGCCACATGACGGCGTCACGTGGCTCATTGCTTGGTCAAACGTGGGCCGATCCCCGAGGCAATGCAAAATTACGTTAGGCATAGGCGTGCGCACGGGGGGGGGGGGGGGGGGGGCGCAGAGGGGGGCTAGAGGGGGGGGGGGCGCAAAGCCAGCCCCGTAGATTGACAAAATAGGGAGGGGGGGGCGCAAAGTCAGCCCCATACATTGACATGATAGGAAGGGGGGGCTGCGACGAACCTTCGCCCCCCCCCCCCCCCCCTCTGAAGGGGAACCCTGCGCACGCTTATGATGTTAGGTACAGAAAGCTTTCGATAGGAGGGGGGGGGGGGGGTATTAGACCGATTGAGAAGAGAAAAGACGACGAAGGCGGATTTTCCTTCGAGTCGTCTTGCGCGAATGCATAACAGACCGAGTGATTTTTTCTTTTAACTAACGGCGGAGCTTTTCATGCTCGGCAAACCTCCGCGGAGAGTTCGCGAAAACTATCATCATCATGCCGGTGCACGCTCTCTTCGTCACTTTTCTTCCTTTTTTGCTTCGCTTCGCGAACACGTGCGCCCGATGCGCACTCACCCGCTGCGCCGATTTGTCCGGCGTGGGATGCAATAACTCGGATGGGCGAGTGGGTGAGTACAAAGAGCGAGACAGAGAGAGAGAAAGAAAGAGAAAGAAAGAGATAGGAAGAAAGAGATAGAAAGAGAAAGAGGGACATAGACACAAAAGAAGGAGGAGAAAAACAGATAGAAAGACATAGACAGTAATATACAGAGGGAGAAGGAGATAGAAAGAAACAGGCCCAAGAACGATGTAGAAAAAACAGAGAGCTAGACAGAGCGAAAAAAAGATAGAGAGAGAAAGAAAGAAATAGAGAGAAACAGAGACAAACATTGGCCGCCATCCCGCCCTGCGAAACTGAATGTCCAGCGAAGCTGTATCAAACACCACACATATGCTGATGGGAGGGGAGGGGGGTATGTTAATAATAATAACAATATTTGAGGTTTTACGTCCCAAAGCCACGATATGTATGAGAGACGCCGTAGTGGAGGGCTCCGGAAATTTGGACCATCTGGTCTTTAACGTGCACAGGCATCGCACAGTGCACAGGCCTCTAGCATTCCGCGTCCATCGATATGCGACCGCCACGGCCGGGATCGAACCCGCGACCTTCGGGTGAGCAGCCGAGCACCGTAAGGGGGGGGGGGGAGGTATGTTTTATTGTTACTTTACAGTAATCGTAGCGACAATCGCTTTCTAGTCCCTGTGGTAGACTGCGATGGATTCCGCGACCATATTTAGCAAGACGAATTTGTTCCTTTCGTTGAGAGTTGTATTCACGCGTTTGTTCTGCTTTCTTCAGTTTCCATGGTCTACCCTAGGCAGCCTTACAATGAACTGAATGAGTTGCTAGACGGGTCTCCCTTTTGTACATGAAAGCGGAAAACACACGCGGAGAGAAGGAAGGGCGGATTGGCGTTATTCGAAGCCCTCATGTGAAGTGCAAAGCAGCCGCGACCTAATCTTTACCAGAAACGCATGCAGCCGATCACCCACCAGTTTTCCTAGCGGAGAGAGAGGTACCCTGCCCGGGCACTTGGTAGTGTGTGCCTGCTTTCAACTCAGTTCTTTCACTCCCCTTTCCCATCCTCAAAACTATTCTTTATGGATACAGAAAAATCACAGGGTGGAAGACGACTCGAAGGCCAAAAGTCATCTAAACCTTTTTCTCCTTTTAAGTGCGTGGCGTTTTGGGGCACCCGTATTCTCGGTCCATCCGCTGTCTCACGTCGCATGGTCCCGCAGTGGTCAATACAGGTATAAATCAAGGCTGACAATGCTCAAAGCCAGTGCGAAATAAACTAACAAGGTCTAAAATAATATATTCCACAGAAATAACCAAGAATTAATCACAATAATTGACCTAAAACCGCGAAAAACCCTTTTGAAACATCCGGCTGGTACCCGGACCGCGCGAGAAACCCTTTTGAAACATCCGGCGGTACCCAGCCAGTCCGGGCTGGTACCCGGACCGGCTGGTACCCGGACCCACTCGGTAAGCGCGCGATTTCCAAGGGAATCGCTAGTTTGTCCGTGCTACACACTTCCTCAGGTTTGACGGTAGTGGAATTGCATCAAGCACAGTATATAAAACTACACCAATACCTACACAAGACCGACATTAGCGCAGGATTTAGTGCTGGACTTTTTCCCCCCAAAGTATTCAGTTTATTGTAATGACGACAGGACTAAGTATTCTTTTATTCCTTAGCTTTTCTCGGCTGACATTTATTGCCTTGATTGCTGTTTCATTCAGCAGAACATCGCACATTACATCCCGTGGAAGAATAGTGTGGTCCCGGAAAACATCACCTCCGAAACTTAATTTACTATGCATGACTACGCAGTTACGGCCGTTCCGAAAGACGGTTTGGCTTTCAAGGTAACCACAGGCGACGACATAGTGCGCTCTAAATTATTTAGCGCATCTACACTTGTTTACTGGCTCCTCAACTCTACAACCTAGGATTTAAAAAAAAAATAAACCGGCAGATGTCACGCACTGTGCGAATCGATGTAATGCGAAGCAGCCAGCAAACAGCTGCATACATCGCCTTCACAGGATAGCGCGCACTGACTACGGGGACAAAGGGAGAAGAGCACATCGCCTTGTTTGTCTTTTAGGCAAAGAAGTCATTCATGTTCAATATATTTAGTTAAATATATATCACATGTCTGTCACGCACGGATGCCGTATATACAATGCATGACCTGTCATTTATGTTCGTAACGTACTCATGTCACACCAATTTTGGTATATATCCAGTGAATAAAACGGCCGGAACCACACCACGAGGGTGGTATGTAAATCATGCCGTACATGAGATCCATGTCATTCTTTTCATGTTAACACCTCGCATTTACGTTGTTCATACAACCACGTCGCGCAATACCAATTTTGCTAATTTTGGATATCGAGCTAGCAACCCGACCGCGAGCTCACCATTAGCATGGCATGTAAATCACGTAGAACGCACGGCAAGATTTTCATGTTACTACCTGTCATTTATGTTCGTCATACAGTCACGCCCCTCTTATAAGTATGAACCAACTCGCCCAAGCCTCAACCCTCGCAGGCAATACCACATTTGGCACACGTAAAGCTAGTCGGGAACGGCTGCGAGCGCACCATGAACGTTGCATGTAAGTCATGTCGCGCATGACATGCATGTCATGGTTTTCATCTTGCCGCGTGTCATTTATGTTCGTCATACCAATTTTGTATATATACATTGAGCGCGAGCACCCCAAGACCACGTCATGTAAATCATGCTGTACATGACATGCGTGTCGTGATTTGCTCGTTAGGACTCGTCACTTATGTTCGTCATATACAGTCACGTCGCTATACGAATTTTGGTATATGCCACGTTAACGAAGCGGTCGTAAGAACTTTACCAAAACCGTGGCACGTAAATCATGCCGTTCATGACATGCATGTCATTATTTTCAAGTGATGACCGGTCATTTATCTCCATCATGTAGTCATGTTATTGCATAAAAATTTTGGTATACATTCCATTAACGAAACGGCCAGGACCATTTGAATACTATTCTGGGGGGCATTTTCATTCCAAGGCCTGCGCGAAGTTAAGTTAGGTACACGACATGGAGCCGGGGCATTGTCACGAGCCGCGCACCTGTGCACAGCTGATGTCTTGACAGCTGAGGTGACGTGTGTTGGCTAGACGACCAAGGAGTAGTACGTGTCGGGTCGGCTGTCGTCACATATCCTGGCCCCACCCTGGCGTGTCGGGCCTTCCACGTCAGGCGCTGCAGGAGCTGTCGAGAGCTTCGCATATGTGGCCGCTATAGTTTCATCCCTCGTGTTCGAGGTGTCTGAATTTTCGCTCGCTTAAACTTTTCGCTTTCCCTATGTGGCAGTTCAATGGCTTCTTATCGTTCTCTCACTGATCGACAGTAATAATATCTGGAGTTTAATGTGCTAATACCCCGACATGACTATATACGAGACACGCCGTAGTGGAGGGCTCTAGAAATTTCGACCCACTGGTGTTCTTTAACGGGCGCTGACACTGGTCAGTGCGCGGGCCTCTAGGATTTCGCCTCCATCGAAATGCGACCGCCGAGACGGGATTAAACCCACCCGCGACCTTCGGGTCAGAACAGAACAGAAAAGGTTGTGTGGACAAAATAATTATAAATTAATAAAAGTGAAAAAAAAAAAGCAAGCAACTATGCCCGGCTTGCTGCACCAGAGTATTGCAGGCTACCGAATCAAATAAACAAAATGAATAGGACAATCGTCAAATGAAAATTTTGAAAACATCCAAGGGAACAAGTCGGCAAATCGGCGGACACAGGCCAGATACGATAACACAAAGGATTTGTTCATGGGTCTTCTTGACTTACAAATTCTTGACTCTCAAAATATATCAGTCTTTGAGGTTTTCGCTTGAATAGATGTGCTGACCTTCGGGTCAGCAGCCGAGCACCGTATAACCACGATACCACCGCGGCGGTCTGTAGGTGATCGCGAGGACACTGGTATGATACCCGGGCGGTCCGCCGCCGCATTTAAGAGATGAAAAGGTAAAATTTAAACGAAAAACATAATAATAATGAAAGCGCAGGACCACACTCCTACGCCGCCATACAAACGCACTTTCACCAGTCCTTATAGACTGGCAATTGTCACAAATGGAGAATTCAATCCAAACTGTCAAATTGTATGTCTAAATGAACTAGTTACCCAAGATTACATCTTGTGGGGATGTGGGGGTTTTCCACCCTCCAAAATCGCTCCGACACTCCCTCAAAATTAACACGGGATGAACTCGTCCGAGCTCCTGAACGGGAGAAACGGTTGGCCACCGTTTCCTGGGCCGAAAGAGTCGCTTCCCGCGTGGAGACACCCTGAGGCGCCGGAGAGGTGACTTTTAGTCAAATAATGTTAGTATAATCACCATAATATGAAGCGCTCGTCCGTGTCGTTCCCATTGCAATCGTCCTCGTCCGAAAAAGTCGCGCTGTTTCCTTTTCGTTATAATGAAGGATTTAGAAATATATATACACACACACATATATATATATATATATATATATATATATATATATATATATATATATATATATATATATATATATATATATATATATATATACGTCCCCTACTTACAAACACCGTGTTTGTCTTCCATGAAGTCGTTAGCATTTATGTGAAAGCAACATCCGAGTTCAGGCTCATATCTGAAGCTATCCAGTTGAGTCCAGCTTGGTTTGTATATTCGGACGATGTCAATAGGGAATACTTTATGGAGTCCTGGGCTTCTGTGACGCAAGCAGTTTTTTGTGCTGTTTGGATTTTGTACTAACTCCCATATGCATACATTTTCACGCAGTCATCGACTAACTTAGATGTCGACCTCCACTCTGCACTCAGCTGAGCACAGCACCGTCCCCTTCTACCCAGTGCCATTTGCTGCGTATATAAGAGTAAAATGTAGACACTGCCATTTTACACTATGTATATACCGGTGTCACACGCGGTCACCTTCGATCGCGATTGGGCCTGATCGTTATTGGCTCTCTTACGGAAGCTTCAGAAGGTAACCAATCACTGTAGAGAAATTTGATCCAGATCGGGCTTAATTGTGACAAGCAATACACCTTGTGACACCGCATGAGTCCGAATACCCTTATGCGGGTGTCACATGGTGCATTGCTTTTACACCGACAGCGACGTTACTTGATACCGACAGTGAACACTTTGATAAATACTATAAACTCTGTGATACCGACTGTAACACTGAGTGTGACGTATCCTCCTCTCCCTCTTTATCTCCCTCTCTCCATCTAACTTTCAAACTCCATCTTCCCTTTCCTCATTACAGAGGAGCATATCGGTTATTCTGAAATAAGGAGGGGTGGGGGGGCTACTGCGGACGCTGCCCAATTTCGCCATGCTGTCGAATTTCGTAATGGCGGCATTTACAGCCAATCAGAAAGGCAGTAGAATACCTATCGGGCCAATCAGAGTTGACAGCATGGTGTTATTGGACATTGTCCATAACAAGGAGGTTTAGAAACCTCCTTTGTTCAGATTAGCAACCCTGGTTTAACATCCCTGCATTTTCCCTCCCTCCCGTTTCCTCCTTTGTAATGCGGATGCGGACATACGCATGCATTTCACGAACACCGTGGCGTGTTCTTTAATCCCAGGACCGCACACAGACCTGATACGTGTGGACCCAGAAAGCCGTTTTACACACAATTAATTTCGGGCTCATTAGGCGAACGAGGGCGAAAACTTTTTGCGCCAGTGCAACTGGCACGCTACATGCACACCGCGCCAGTAATGATAAAAAAAAGAAAACTGGCATTGTGTGCTTGAGCTATAAACAAGAGGTTCTGACAAAAAAAGGAAGAAATGTCAAGGAACAAAAAAAAAAATAAATAAAAAGAAACATACGGCTGAAGCTTTCCACTATTGCCACCACTGCCATATTAGCCCGAAAAAAATAAAAAGAACTGTGGTACCGTCACAAGTGGCTGCACCGGACAGCCGAGCATGTTCAATGTCCTTTAAAAACCCCGGCAATGTAGTAATGGTCTCGCAGAAGCCCGGCCAAAGCTACACGGTCATTTCAGCCAGTCGGTCATCTGCTTGCTGTGGACTCATTCTGTCAAGCCTTTTTCGAAAAGTTCATTCGCTCTTTTAGCCACCTCGCTGTCGCAAAACCAGAAGGTTTGCCAGGAGATGATGGGGAGAAGCACTTTATTTTAAACGGTCTATCGCTCACACGATTGAGCTCGCAAAAGAGAAAGAAATGACCCGTTTTTAATAATACGGATACAAATATTTTATGAACCCTCAATTTCCATTATCCGATTCCCTTATTTCTCTTTTTTATACGTCCCTGCTTTTTGTTCATTAAAACACTGACCTCCTTTTCGTCGGAGCGTGGGCCGCCGGCACATCTGACCCATCGAACAATAAAAGTATGTGAAAAAAAAAAAGTGCCGATTTGTACCGACTTTCAGTCCGCTATGCGTTGAATTTTTAACCGAATAGTCTGAAAAGAATCGCCGTATGTCTTTCCTGTAGCGATACTGAGCATGCGCAATGGGTGTGGCAGGATTCGTAAGCGCACGTCCGTGTAAGCTGGCGCTGATATGCTTGTAGATCTATATCTCTCTTACTATACTTTGATTATTTCTTTCTCCAAAAGGACCGGTCGCATATGAAGTATTGGTATGCTTCGCTTTGTTCATTTAGGCGCTTTCTTCCCCATATATATTGGGTCGAGAGGTCAGGATTCTGATGCTTGACGCCTTTCCAGCGCTTGAGATAAATTGAAAAAAAAAAAAACATAAACAAAACAAAACCAAAACAAAACACGGAGAAATAGAAAAAGGAACAGGAACTGCGTGTTCACAATCAAACTTCAGAATCCAGACAATCACGATTCGCCGCATATCCCAGTGCTATAGGATATGGACCCCACGATTTTCTGGAAAAAAATGTACGCGTAATCACGGGAATGGTGTCGGCAGAATGTTAACTTGAGGGAACTAAACCCGTGTTGCTTGAGGGAAGAAAACCCGTGACGGGAAGGGGGGAGGGGGGGGTGAGCGCTGGTGTGGCTTGGGTGGGCAAGTGCTCCTTTTGCACCCCCCCCCCCCCCTAACTTGCGGACGTCCATGACCACAGATAAGGAAGTGATATATGACTGATAGAATCGCGCGAACGAGATAAAAGTTCGCCTATGCTTTGACACATCCTCTGCATACGAACCACGACTGCTTTTTCATGTGTGTAATATCGCGAATAATGAGTAATACCACGAACATTCGTCTTGACTACGCCTTGGTCGAAACCGAGAAAAAATGGGCATGAGCAGGAAAATTAGTGAGAAGGCAGAATAATCACTGGTCTGCAGCGGCCGCTTAGACTTCACAAGTTAAAGTTTCACAATCATAAAAAGTGGTGCGAGCAGAAGTTATGCTATAGGTCTTCAGGAATCCTCTAAAGATATTTCCAGCACCGAAAGCCAGAATGAGCAATTCAGCAGGGGTGTCCTTGCAATCTGCATGCGCCACCAATGTCGCCGTTTGTTGAACACCCATTTTTATACTTTTTTAAAGTGAAATTTTTGTCGCTATTTCTTTTCCTTGCATATGTGGAACCATTTCACATAAATTTTGTAAAGTGAATCTTTTATCTCTTGCCTACATCTTTTTCGGTAGCGAAGATATTGAGGGTAACACTGCATTCCAAGAGAAGCCAAGCGCAGCAGGGAGAGGCAGATGAGATTAAGAAGTGTGTGGGTGATAACCATAGGCGTGCGCACGGGGGGCCAGCGGGTGTGCCCCTCCTAGTCACCTAAGAGGGGGGGGGCGCAAAGTCAGCCCTATACATTGACATAATAGGGAGGGGGCGCTGCGACTTGGGGGGGGGGGAAGGGGGGGGCGCAAAGTCAGCCCCATACATTGACATAGTAGGGAGGGGGGGCTGCCACGAACCTTAACCCCCCCCCCCCCCCCTCCCGAAGGGGAACCCTGCGCACGCCTATGGTGATGACGTGGCGGCAGCAAGCACAGTACCGGGTTGGCTGGAGAAGCATGGGAGATGCTTTTTTCCTGCCGCGTGTTTAGTCAGGCTGATCCGACGGTAATAATGATGATAATGAAAAACAATAATGAACGATAATGGAACAGCATTTAGGCGAACAGGGATACAGCTCGCCGTGCGAGCTTCACAGTTTTTATCAAGTGCCATCACTCGAACCCGTGACCTGCTGACACGTCATCTCTTGATATACTCCGATCCCCAGGACAGCACAGTGCATGACCCCTCTCATTTGCATATAGAAAAGCAGCGCGGTCACGCGATAATACGTCGCATATCTGTCGCCGAGGCCTGTCGCGTCAGAACTGCGCGCTCGGACAAGCCCCCAGGTAAACGTGGTGATGAGTCCACGAAGCTCCCAGGTCGAGGTGTGGGTCAGTCCATTCCTTTTTTTATTATTATTATTTAGTCTCCCAGGCCTTTACGGCACGCGACCCCAATTTGGTGACCCGGATCGGAAACTGTGCGCCGCTCTGAATGCTGCGATGGGGTGAGAATAGAGAGATGATAAGAGTGGAGAAAGAAAAATAAAGACTGGCAATGATAGAGTAAACGGTGAGAAGTATTTTGTGGGATAGAGGCGGTAAATGTAACGAGCCACCTAAAAATGGGGGGCAGGGCGCGGGCAATTATGCCGAAAAAGGAGTCCCTAAAATGAAAGAACAAAGGAATTAAGGGAGGGTGGGTGCGGAACCCTAGGAAAGGGTAATACGGGAGCAATCCAGGGTTATCAAAGAGGGATCGTGGCAAAAATCAAGTACAGAAATTTGTACTTTCAGTTAGACAGCATTGAGAAGCACACATACATTCCCCTTCTTTCTGTGCTTTATTAATATTCGAAGAGGGAAAGGGAAGGGGCTTGTTGGTGTGGAACGGTTTGGCGATGAAAGGAATGTTAATGGATATTCACGAGGTTTTGACCTCGCGGGGGGTTGATCTCAGCTTCAACGTGACCTCAGCCTCGTAATGTGGGCCTGCGGTTAGTGTCCACTTAATGAGGCCATAGCGCGGAAAACACAGGACTTGCGCTAGTAACAGCTGATTTTGGTTTCGGAAATGTGTGATTCTTATAACGAAAAGGAGGACAGCAAAAAAAAAATATAAAAAAATAAATAAAAGATACTAACTATGGATCCCTTTCGATTACTCTTACCGAAAAGAAAATCGCCTTTCTTGAAGCTGCAGGTTTGCATGGGTGATATCTTTTGTGCTGTCAACGTTTTCGTTATAAGTTCCACAAGTTTTTGAAATTAAGCTCACAGGGTATCTCCTACTAGAAGGTGAAAGCTATCTTTTTCTTTACAGTCGACGCTTCACAGTTGCAATTTGTGTCTGAGACATGGGCACTCTGAGACATGAGCACGCGTTAAAGCGGGTTCAAGTAATAGATTAAGTAGACGAAGCACATTTTGGTAGCTTTGTCCGATTATGAATTCACAATGTATGGTGAAGTTTAAAGCTTCCACCTAAGCCGCAGTTATGAGGCGCATGGTCTACCTGGTATAGACGGCTGCGTTGGTGAACCCTGTTAAGGCGCCTATATTAAGGCGAAAGCCTTTGGTGCCCCCCACAAAACCCGAAAAATTGACCGTCGGCGGCGCCGCGCCAACTCGCTGTATGTAAAAAAAAAAAGAAAAAAAGAAAAAAAAAGAAAAAAAGAAAAATCTACGCATCTCCACGAAGTGAATCATGACGAGTGGGCGAAGCTCTGGGTATCGTATCGGTGAGTAAGCGTACGTTACCCGAGTGCTGCCGCATATAATGTAAATTGAGTGACATTATGTGTATATAAAAATTAAATTTATTTCGCCTTCCAGTCGTCTTAGACAATTCAAGGAGGGTTTAGAAAATTGCTGAGGTGGAGGATGTGCCTTGAAAGTGAATCCAAGAACCCGCCATCTTACCGTTGGCAACTTGCAAGATACCATTTTGATATGGGTAATTTGCTGGGGCATATAGTGCTCGACGTGTGCCTTTATGTTACAGGTTTCCTTGAGAAGCCTCAACATCTGGGCACATTTTAGTAGAGATCAACCATACGTTTTTTTGTTCTTTTAAATAGCCTTGTTCCCAATAACCTTTATACACATACTACATCATAGTTTATAAAGTGGACATGAGCGTTATGGGGAATAGTGTTCCCTGTAAACGAGGCCGATTTAAGTACTGCTAGCGACGCAACAAAGTGTCCGCTAATAGGAGCAATAGAGGTAAACGATGCTCTCTAAACCGTGAAGACAAATAGAAAATAGAAGAGGTGCGCAGGAGCCGGAAGCCAGCATAAAAAAAGCCATAACTGCATGGCTGACAGCGAAGGGTATGAAAGGGCCGTTGGATCGGGTCAGCGGTGATGCACGGGTTGCGTATAACAGATAACACGACAAACGTGAGGAACCGCGCGTGCGGATGGGAACCAACATCAAGTAGCCACCGCGAAGAATAAAAAGAAAGATGGTAAGATAGAATAAATGAAAAAACATAAAAGCTCGCTATATGAACATTCCGGTTGTCCGGGCAGCGTCGCCGCGGAGACCTGGATGATCCTTCAACCGAAAAGTGAACCACTTGCTCGCCCGGTGGTGCGCCGAACAAAAAAAAAAAAAAAAAAAATGCTTGGTGCGGAATGACGTGGGGCGAGACGTGGGATGGTAGATGGGCAAGGAGGAATGGGTGAGAGATAGGAAAGATATAGGCTGGGAAAAAGGCAGAGTAAGAAAGGGCAGACATGGGAAAAAGGCAGGAGTAGGAAACATAAAAGCTCGCTATATGAACATTCCGGTTGTCCGGGCAGCGTCGCCGCGGAGACCTGGATGATCCTTCAACCGAAAAGTGAACCACTTGCTCGCCCGGTGGTGCGCCGAACAAAAAAAAAAAAAAAAAAAAATGCTTGGTGCGGAATGACGTGGGGCGAGACGTGGGATGGTAGATGGGCAAGGAGGAATGGGTGAGAGATAGGAAAGATATAGGCTGGGAAAAAGGCAGAGTAAGAAAGGGCAGACATGGGAAAAAGGCAGGAGTAGGAAGTATATAGGCTGGAAAGGACAGGAAATGGAGTGGCTTTAGGGATGCGCGGTTAGGTAAGCGGGGAAGGAGAGAGTGTGAAAGCCGAAGAAAAACCGCAGTGTGTTGCAGACTGCGTCATTGTATACAGTGTGATTGTAAAGCGTACGGTAAGGGCAGGGGGGGGGGGACCCTGCCCACGCTCACGTAAATACGTGTTCCTAACAATGAATATTTGGGAAAGTAAACAACCGAGCAACGCTTTATTGCCATTGAATACATTATTAGGGGTGCAACGATTTGGTTACGACGTTATAATTTCGACGTACGTGACCGCATTTTCCGCCCACTCTTTTATGGATATAACTCCACGGTTCTTCGAACCTTCAAAACTGAGAAATTTGCAAGCATCTCGCGGATATTGTGTTGAAGACTGTTAAGATCCCTTGGTTTTAACATGTACACTTATTCCTTAGCCCGACCCCAATGGAAGAAGTCTCTGTAGGTTAGATAAGCGCATTGGCCATTTTGTTGATGCCGGGAGGCCAAATCACCTGCCGGGAAAATCGTCATCAAGCCATGCTCTCACTGGAATTGCGAAGATATTAGTCAACAGTATTACACAATAACCAATGAAATCATAAATGACAATCAGTACATTGGCGAAACAGGACAACCTGTTAATATTGAGATTAAAGCGGGCATCACGCGGACACGGCGAGCAAATTACCGAATGCAGTGGTACGGCATTTGAAAGGCGCACTGACATCAAATGTACGCATGTCAATATTTTAGATGTGAAGCATCTTATGGCGAAGTTCAATCCGGTGGTGGTGGTGGTGGTGTGCGGCGTGACCACCCTTACTGCGCATGCGCAAACCCTCTCAAAAAAATAAAAATAAAAACCTCCTCTCTCCCTCTCGCTCCTCTAGGCATCCCTTCCCGCGGCGACCACACCCTCACTGCGCATGCGCGTCCCCTCCCTCTCTACCCTCCTACGCTCCCCCCCCCTCTCTCCTCTAGTCATCCCTTCCCGCGGCGTCCACACCCCCCACTGCGCATGCGCGTCCCCCCATCTCTCTCCTCTCCTACGCCCCCCCCCCCCACCCCCCCGCATCTACACCTGGTTCCCTTTAGCGGGAGATGGTTTAATATTTTTTGCATCAACGAGTAGTTATAGACTCCCTAGTAGCGATTCGAGACTCAAAATGCAACGGAGGCGCGAATAAATATCTGTTATATTGGTTAATCTGACCAGTATCGAGCACAATTCAAAACTGGTGGCAAGCATGGGAGTCGGTAGGAAGGGGGCGAAAGGGGAACTTGCACCCCCCCAAGACACACCAACACTTGCCCCCCACCCAAGCCACATCAGCACTCACCCTCTCCCACCGTAATGCAACGCGTAATGCAACGTCCGGAACCGAAAGAAGAGTGCGACGAAAAAGTTGTAATGGCTGAGGCAGGTTCAAATCCCGTATCCCTATAGCCGAGGCTGTAGTATGTATTAGAAAACTGCGAGACTTCATGTCACCGCAGCAAGCACAGGTGCCAGGGGCAGAGAAAAGAAACGTAGACTCTCTGACAGCTTTGTCTGTTCTTGCGCTTTAAGGACTCCAGTCCAAATGAAAATTACATAATTCTTGTCAAAACAAATAGCATTTCGCACCTTTGATTTGATATCTCTTGTGCCAAATGCTGTTCCGTATTATAGTGAATATTCAGTTTAGTGAACTTGCAGTTAAGTGAGCTGTTTCCTTGGGTCCCTTGAAATTCACTCAAGTTAGAGTTCACTGTAGCAGTATCCGTATCCAGTTAATTCAGTAATCATGAGCTGTAATTCGTCCCCTGAGTTACTCATCGATGCAATGACATCAGCGAATCGCAGGTTACTAAGATACTCTCCATTGACTCTTATCCCTAACTCTTCCCAATCTAGGACCCTGAAAACCTCCTGTAAACACGCGGTGAATAGCATTGTAGAGATCGTGTCTCCCTGCCTTACACCTAGTATCCAGCACTGTAGTAGTATCCAGCACTGTATAGTATCCAGCCCAGCGCGTGGGCCATGGCGGCCTTTCTTTCTTTCTTTCTTTCTTTCTTTCTTTCTTTCTTTCTTTCTTTCTTTCTTTCTTTCTTTCTTTCTTTCTTTCTTTCTTTCTTTCTTTCTTTCTTTCTTTCTTTCTTTCTTTCTTTCTTTCTTTCTTTCTTTCTTTCTTTCTTTCTTTCTTTCTTTCTTTCTGTCTCAGTTTATTTCTATTTTTTTTATTTCTCTCTCTCTCTCGCTCTTTCCATCTTTCTATCTCTCACTACTTCTCGCTTCCTCTTTCTTTCTATTTCTCTCTCTTTCATTTTCTCTTTCTTGTATTTTTCTCTCTTTTCGTCTTGCTCTCTATTTTTTCTCTTTTTTATGTCGGTTTCTTTCTATCTTCTCTCTCTGTGTACTCGTGCTCTCGCCCATCAGAGTTACGGCATCCAACGCCAGACAAACCGGCGCGTGTTTTCTGGGAGTGAAGAGGAAGATGAGGAAGGGGAAGAGAGCGTGTGTCGGCCGGGTTATATCGTTCTTGATAACGATAGTTTTTACACGATTGACGGAGTTTCTCCGCGCTAAGCAGCCCCAGAATTAAAATGTTTGACAGTTGAAAACGCTGTTTAGAAAAAGTTTATTTACACTATGTACAAAAACAAAAAACGTAATAACATCTCGGTGATCAGTTGTATATATACATCGGGACAGCTATGTGCTACGCACACATCATATCTTGTAGTGAAGCTATCATTAATCTAACATACATGAATAAGATGTGGCATGGAATACACAAGAACTCAATGGGATACAATGATACAATGGATGCAATGGTACAATGACAAATGATACCATAGACGCAATGAAACACTATGGATTACAGACACACGTGATAAATGCAGATCGGGAGAGTACAATAGTATGCACAACGACTCGACGGGCGCTGTCTAGCACCACGTCGGTCGAAAAATGAGTTGTACCCTTTCGTGTTCGACATTTACGAAGGGGCACGACCAATGCCGCAAGAACTCGCGCTCCCCTAGGAAGAAGAGCTCTTCGGAGAGGTACGCGAGGATCTCGCGTCTCATTCGCCCCAGTACTGGCCACAAAGCACGCCGGCGGCAATTCCCTGCCACTGCCTCGCATCGGTTTCGCCAAAGGCTGAACAGCCCCGCAGCTATTAACAGCGCTGAGAAGTGCCCGCGCGGAAATCGGCCATCGGGCACGAATGTTCGCACACCCTGTCCACGGAAACCTGCATGGACAGCGCGCCAGAAGACGCGTGCCACCGCGCATTCTAGGGTCGCATGACGGTTAGTTTCAACGGCAGTGCAGTTTGGGCACGTGGAGACGCGCACCACTTGCCAACGATGCAACCGATCTCGAGTGGGGAGCAAGCCCCAGCCCAACCGCCAAACGAAGTCACGGAGATGCCCTGGCAACGCAGCAACAGCTATTCGCTTCCATGGGCGGTTCATGATTGATTGACGATGCTGGGGCACCAAGGGTCGAAGAAGGGCGGCCATTGTGTCCACCACTTTAACTTCGGTGACCTCTATATCTGGGCACGTAGCCTCTAGACGTCGGTGAAATGCCAGAAGGGCTCGATACAAAGGCGGTAATTCGGATGATTGGGGACCGCGGTTTATTTGGCTAGCTGGCATCAAGACACGTAGTAATGGACCAAGATGGTAACGAGCCAGTGTCTGAGCGGGCGTAGCGTCGTTACTTAGTACTCGCAATAAAGTGCGGAGGCACAAAGTAGAAGCGGTGACGGAAACGTCAGGGAATGCAAAGCCGCCACGATCTCGCGGTTGAGCCAACGTCGGACGAGATAACAGTTCTGTGCCACCAGACCAGAAAAACGAACTGATGCAACTTTGTACTTTCCTGAGACGCGGAGCGGGGGGTTTTACGGTATGGCAAAGGTACCAGAATTTTCCTAGGTAAACTGATTGGGATAAAAACGCTATACAACCTTCGTAAGTGTGCTATGTTAAACAATGCTGAAGTGCCACACATAGTTGACTTGCCCGTACAGACACACATATGTGTCGCCGCTTTTTAGGGCGTAAACTTGAACGTTCGGGTAAATTTCGTTCGGGATTTTGACATCGCTGAGCAGCCCTAGATAATGTTTTCGCTAGTTACGACGAACCTTTAACTCTTAATACCCGCAGTATTTGCGCTAGTCGACAAAAAAAAAAAAATCTTGGAGGACGTTTGAGCTTCGCCCTTAAGAGTAGAACGCGATAGCGTAATCGGGCCTCGTGCGCATTGCCATCCCGCGCCGCAGGAAAGGGAATGTTTGTGCGCGTAACACCGGACGCTTCAAACTCTCCTAGAATGCGTTCTGGATGTACAGTTGCTAAGCGTCCACTACGCCGCAATTCTTTCGCCTTGCAAATTGGTATAAAGTACCCACTACGCGGCCGTCTAGGTGCGACGCGCAATAGCGCTGCTGCACACTTTGTCATGGTGGGCAGCATAGGCGTGCGCAGGGTTACCGTTCAGGGGGGGGCGAAGGTCTAGGGACCTTAGGCGAAGGTTCGTCGCAGCGCCCCCCCTCCCTATTAAGTCAATGTATAGGGCAGACTTTGCGCCCCCCCCCCCTCCTCTTAGGTTCTTAGGTGACTAGGGGGGGAGGGGGGGCGGCCGCCCCCTCTGTCCCCCATCGTGCGCACGCCTATGGTGGGCAGCTTTGAACAACCCTCGTTGCACAATTTACATGTTTTGACGTCTGGTGCGATTGTATGATTCTGCCACGCAATATCACATGCGTTAAGAAGACACCGCGCTCTACATTACATTCTTATAGCGTGTTCTTATGAAGCAATTTCAAGGTAAAAGGCTCCGCGGTAAAACACTTGCTTCTCACAGGGAAGGCCTGGGTTCGATCTTAACCAGGTCCGAACATTATCTTTATTTATTTGCATCTATCCCGAATTTTTGCTCACGGACAACGCTTATTTTTCGCTGCACAACCAACGACGTCTGCGCCGTTCTGCGAAACGAGTTCCCTAAAGTTACCGCGTTATACTTACGACGCCAGCGGATATCAGCCAGCATATGACTGGTCTTTACAGGTGAAGGGCAGACGCGCCACGGCCCTGTGGGCGGAGCTAATAATAAATGTTCGGGTTTAACGTCCCAAAACGACGATATGCTATTCCACGATATGCTATTTATCGTCCCAAAAGCACGATATACGCATCAGAATTTCAAGGGGGGGGAGGGGTAGGGGAGGGGAGGGGTTAGGGCACCCCTTCTGGCTACGGGCCAGAAAGGGTATAGTGAACTGGAGTATAGTTTACTCCAGCCCTCCTGTGCCACACGTACGGCGCTCGTTTCTGGATGTAGTACGGGATAAAGAGCGTGCGTTTGTGGCGAGGGGTACAGAAAAGGAGGGGGCTGTTGGTCGGCGGGTGCGGTAAACACTGCCGAGGTTGGGGAGACCTGCGGATCGATTGGCGCGGAGACCAGGCCAAGCGCATCCGTGCCACTGTGGTCGTTGCCTCTCCGGGCCGGTCGTTCCGAGCAGATGAGTTCGGCGGTGTACTACGTCTGGCAACCCGTCCGGGACCGTGCGTGTGTGCGCTAGCGGATACCAGGAAGCGGGCGTGACGTCAGTCACAGGCAGACACAGTGCCCCTGCATGCATGGCCACGGTGCAACGCGCCACTTCGTCAATTAGAGTTTTCAGACGAAGTTGGGAATTCCCTGGGTTCGATTGCGTTCCACTGAAGTGGGTCTGCAGGGTCTTAGAAGCGTTATTCACACGTGTTAATAGTGCCAAAGCGTGACACAGGGGGAACACAGTATTTACGTGAAAAAAAAAATAATGAAGAGGGAAATGTAGAAGGAACAAGAACCGACAACTGAACATTACTGGGGGGTAACTCACGGGATCCGGACCTACGTAGCGGAATGTTCACGAGATGATTCCCCGTTTGGTCACACTCTAACTGCAGGAAGAAAGTGCTTAAGGATAATAAGAAAACTGACTAAGGCAAAAAAAATTATTTATGGAACTGCGCACTTGCAGCAGGTGCATACCGATTTCACTGAGAAGATAAAAAGATATTAGGGAAGCGGTGCGCTGGTTCCGGATATGCCAAAAAACTCGAAAGGCTGTCAGTTTAAACTTGTTTACGGACCCGGGCAGCACTGGAAAAGCCATGCCTCACCGCACATAACTCCCAGGTGGCGAGAGCGCGTGCTGGGCCAGCAATATTGTAGGTGCTTTTAATGGGCGCCGTGCACTGGAAAGAGGGCGCTATCTAGCTTTCACTAAGCAGCCCAGTTTCGCCGATATCGGCCTATATACCTATTCCATGTTTGTAAACAGGGGTAGGCGCCGTCGACATACTGAGGCGGTTGTAGCGACGTCGCGGAGCGAAGGCTCCGCCCTGCCCAAAGCTCGCCACCACCCTCTATGACCACGTGACAACTGGCACAGCAGCTGCTAAGCTGTGTGCCAGTTGTCAAGTGATTATAGAGGGCGGTGGCGAGCTTTGGGCTGGGCGGTGCCGGGGGGCTCCCCGCCGCGCTGTGCTCGGAGGCAGCGCTGCAGCTGCTGTGCTAGTTGTCACGTGATCACAGAGGGCGGTGACGAGCTTTGGGCTGGGCGGGGCCTACGCGCCGGGACGTCTCTACAAGCGCCTCAGTATGTCGACGGCGCCTAACCCCTGTTCACAAACATGGAATAGGTCTATAGGGCTGCAAGGCAAGGTGTCACGAGATTCAGAAAGGCTTTCTGGTTCATCATCGCATGAAGCGCATCCGCACTTAGAAAGTTTAGATAACGGACACTTTTGCGCCTCGATAGGAAATACAACGCCACGGATAGCGATCGCGTCTGCGCCGTTTTGTTAATTTCTCAAATTACGCTATGATGTGCGCGGTGTGCAGTGTTAGCTTAACCAGTGCTAACAGAATATATATACTCCCGGTAAGTATATATAAAGTGGCGACCCGTCGAGCAACTCATTCAGTTTATTCTAAGACTGCCATGGTTAGATCACGGAAATCAGAGACACCGGAAGAACAGCGTGAATACAATGCTCGACCAAAGGAAAAAATTCGTCTCGATGAAAATGGTCGCGGAGCCAATCACGGGCTACCACAGCGACCACAAAGCGATTACCACTACCACTACTCTAAAGTAATAATAAAACATCCCCCCCCCTGCCCGCCCGCCATCAGCATGCGTAGTGTTTGATACAGCTTCGCTGGACAGTCACTTCCGCAGGGCGGGATGGCGGCCAACTCTTTTTCAGCGCCAAACAAGTAGGAAAGGCCGTGCGAGATTACAACAGGAAATGCGAACGAAAATTCTTCATGGATGCAAAACGAACCACAAAAACAAGTTTGTTGATTGCGCTGTGTGTGTGGTCTGCCCATATCTTGTGGTGGCAGCTACGTCGGACAGCAGCTGCAAGCTGGTCGCCGTCTGAACGATCAGAGACGTGGCAGGTGGTTTCCTCGCAGGCATTCAAAGAAGTGCGGCTGTCGTCCTTTGTTCCAACACGTGCAGAATTGTGTGTCGAAAAAGAAGTCAGCAAAAACGCGAGATTAAAGAAACAGGGTAGGTTAAAAAGATCTGAAAAGTCAACTGGCATGCCGTCTATTGCGCTGAAGGAAAAAAGAATTTGATTTCTTTGTTGTGTCCTAAACGTTGCCTTCCAATGTTATGTTACTCCTGCGGAGCGGATGTGCTGATGGTGCTGAGTGTGTGTGCGTGCGTGTGTGCGTGTGTGTGTGTGTGTGTGTGTGTGTGTTTGTGTGTGCGTGCGTGCGTGCGTGTGCGTGTGCGTGTGCGTGTGTGTGTGTGTGTGTGTGTGTGTGTGTGTGTGAGCGCGCGTGCGTGCGTGTGTGTGTGTGTGTTTCAAGGTTTACGACGTCACTTCGAGGTAATCTGGGAAATTCGCAACAGCGTCGCTCTCAGCGCTGGGTTTAGGAGCATTTGCCGGCCTATCAACTCACGCTTCCCTTAACGGCAGGTGCGTGTACGCGTTGGTGTATGTGTATTGACATTGTAGAACGGCAGTTTTGCCAGCATAGCGTAGGGCACACTTTAGTAAACTGCACTTCTACAAAAGATAGTTCTATGCTGTAGTACTGGTTACTCAGGCGGCTTGCGTTCCCAAGCTCGTCCAATATTTTGTGCCCCCTTTAAGTTTTCGCACCCGTCTCGTCCTGACGTCACAGATATTGGCGGCGTTTACTAGCGCTTATGATAATTGGTAAAAATGAGGTATCTTGCCCTCTAACGAGGTCACAGACTTAACGCACAAAGTTTCGGGAAATTTTATAGAATCAATGCGTGTATTACGCAAAAAAAAGAAGAAGAAAGAAAAGACTTCGCAATCCGTAATGTCGCGCTGGCATTCTTGCGCCAAGATTTAGGCGCGGAATTTGAAAATGAAACCATGATGTTTATTTTCTATTATAGTCAAAAGCCCACCATCGTGAGATTAAAGAC
Organism: Rhipicephalus appendiculatus; assembly: GCA_030522465.1. Taxonomy (NCBI): domain Eukaryota; kingdom Metazoa; phylum Arthropoda; class Arachnida; order Ixodida; family Ixodidae; genus Rhipicephalus; species Rhipicephalus appendiculatus. The sequence goes on along the minus strand of JALIZH010020560.1, from coordinate 13,757 downwards.
GGTTGAATTTTCAAAGAATGTTTTATCAGTCTAAACTGATTCTTTGTTTGTAGTGTCCACCTAATGTCTGACTGACACTGCATCCTGTTTCCTGCCTCTTGAACGCTTCGCCCGCGGTATACGCTTTCCAATTCACCGATGATAAACAGCCGCACTAACCTAACCACTGATCCAATCGCGCCGCGAAACGAGCAGCGAACAGCGCGCAAGGGCGGCGCCTAATTACAGAGAAACTGCAGCTCCGTTGAGCGCTATAATACGGAGCGAGCTCACTGTCCTCGTCTGGAACCTCGCGTATCTGCTGCGGCGACAGTGTAGCCAACAACGTGAGATGGAATAAAGGCGCACACACGCTCAATAGTCCCGCTATACCCTTACAGAGGAGAGAGAGGTGGGTATACACTTTCCTTTGCGCCTGTGCTTTTGCGTTGTTTGTGATTGGCGGTCGTTAGCCCTGGATCAGTGAGCCACGTTTACGCGTGCCACGCCCTTTTTAGCTGGAAACGTTATAATGGCGTAGAGTCTCCCCCTTTTTCTATATCCCAGCCAGGCGCAGTCATTGTCGCTCGTGGGCGCGACGTCGCTACCGACGGTCGCGCCCCTCAGCGGGCGGTGGCGGCAGCGAAGCGGGAGTCACGTGCGCGCGGGGCGCATTGTGTGACGCGTTCTACTACACTTTATGTACGCTATACCATCTCAACGACTCCACGCTAAGTGCGTCGAAGGATACAAGCTCACTAGGCATCATCAACGAAAAGGGCGATTAACTGAAGATGTATCGACACTGTATGCAGCAAGCATTTTCTTTTGAAACACACAAACAGGGTTGCCGTTGGGTGGACATGAAAAGGCGCCAGAACTCACGCCAAAAGTAGCCAAAGTAGCCATGTCATTTGACATTATCGCCAAATTTCCAGTCAAATAGAACAGAAGTGGTATTATCAACAAAGTCTTTACAATTGATAAATAAAAAAAAAACATTTTGAATAAGTAAAACCACAAGTTTAAAAAAGAGCTATGGCGCCAACCGGTAATTTTCGTCGCCAACGGGGTCCAAAAGCAGCCAATTTGGCACAAAGTAGCCACCAACGGCAACCCTGCACACAAACATTACTTTAAAAGACAGTGTTACGTTCTTCGGGTGGTATGTTTGCCCCGCTGCCAGACATATGGAATCGCTGTAGTCATTTTTAAGTGCAATCAGCTCGAGTGTGAAGGGAAAAAATCAAATAAAATGGACGGAAGCTAAGAAACAAAGGAGACAGAATGAGCGCAAACTTGCAGCTGGTTTATTCGACGACGCCTATGGCACATATTATGCTCCACTTAAAGCACCATCATCATCGTCGGTGGCAAGTCAGGCCTCAAAAGAAACAGTAAAATGACTCTTTTTCTTAGAGTGCACTTGCTAAATGCGGTGAGCTTTGCACATAATCCGTTGCGTGGATGCAACGCATCAAAGACCGATATAGCTCTCTTCTGCAAAAGATAATAATTAGGCATTCCGGCACACTACTCAGAGCAACTGAGCGCATCGCCTTTTCGCACAACGCGGTAAAGTGGTTACGGTGCTCAGCTGCTGACCCAAAAGACGCGGGTGCCGTCCCGGCCGCGGTGGTCGCATTTTTGACGAAGGCAAAAATGCCACAGTTCTGCGCACTGTACGATGTCAGTGCCTTTAAAGAACCCCAGGTGATCGAAATTTTCCGGAGCCCTCCACTACGGCGCAATTCACAATTATATTGCGGTTTTGGCACGCGAGAACCTCAGAAATTATCGATCCGAAGGCCTTAGATGACTCATCAAACTCAGAAAAGTGACAATCCGCGGTGCCGCTGCGTCATACTGAATGTTGCAAAAGGGCACGTGATCAGCTGATGTTACCCTGTGACGTCATGACACGGCGTCACATATGATCAAGTAATCGCACGACATCGTCGCTCGGTCAAAGGTGTACCGATCACGGAGGCTATGCAAAACCACGTGAGGTACACAGAGCTTAAGGGGGGATGGGAGGGGGGGGTTGCTGTGATTAATCCGATAGACTGAGGAGGAGAAGACGAACGTGGCTTTCGCCTTCGAGTCGACTTAGGCGAATGCTTAAGGAACCGTGTGACTTAAGACTTTTAAGGCGAAAGCCTTTGATGTCTCACGCTCACGTCCGTCCGTCTGTCCGTCCGTCCCCTGGCACGGTGCCAGGTGGCCGCCGGCGCACGCCAACGGACGCCGGTCGCGTAGGACGCTACAGCGCTCGCGCTATGCTTGCGTAGCGTCGCTGTGCCCAGCGTGTCCAATCATGCAGGAAGGGAGACGCGTGCATCGCGTTCCAGTCTGACCGACCCCGTCTCAATGAGCACAGGCGTTCGTCGAACACACTTTGGAAATTACAAAGTGCCCTTCAATTTTTAAGCCCCTGACAAAGCATTCTCAAAAAGGCAGCTTCGCATTAGGGGCGCCAAGCCTGAAGGAAGTGCGGAGCTGGGCAGCCTTCTTAGTTTCTCTTCGGTTTTCTTTTTTCTTTCCTCCTCCATTTCTTTCTTTTTCTCCTTTTCATTTTTTTTTCTGTCTTGCTTTCTCTCTTTATTTCTATTTATTTCTTGTCTCTCTGTACTTATTTCTTTCTCTTTCATGCTCTTATTTTTGTTCTTATTTTTTTCCCTTTCTCTCTCTCTCTCTCTCTCTCTCTATATATATATATATATATATAGATATATATATATTTCTCGCTTTTTTTTTTCTATTTTTATACGTGGTCTTGCCTGCGCTACGTCAAGCGCACTAGTGGGTTTTTCGGTGATGATGATAAGTGATCATCATAAGGGCACTCGAAAAAAAAAATTGGCCGCGTATCTGCGTGCTTCGCTGCAAATGTCGTCGAAAGGACGATAGTCTTCTGCCGGCCGTACTACAATGTTTTGCCTTGACTCAGACAGCGCTTTCTCTATGTTGAATCGGCCGCATCTGGCTGGCCTTGATAAAATAGAGGAGGCGCTGCGTGAGACATGGACGCCATCTGGCAGTGCTGTCGAGAAACATCACCTTGTGCAGAACCCAGCAGCAACATATCGTCGGCCGAGGGCTTTTTCGTGCATAGCGTCGCTTTTTGAGCGCAGCCTAAGAAACGCTGGGGTCTTCAGAATTACGTATCTATGTATTTTCTTACAAAGAAATATACCAGAGACTACTTATGTATTGACGTTGCTCCTCAGACATGCGTAACATTTGCTTTTTGATCGACAATGTTCACAAGTATGAAAGAAAATACTTGTGCAAGATGGCTGGGCGCTGAGAAAGTGGTTAAACTTTGGCTGAGTAGCTCAATCGGGTCACGGACAGACAGACAGACAGACAGACGGACAGACAGACCAAAATTTCTGTGAAGAAGTATCCCAAGAAAGACTATTGTCTTTAAAAAAAAAGAGGAAGAAGACTTATGCTTGGTATGGGCGATGCGCCAAGCGCCGACGACGCCATCTGCCGCCACGGCTCGGAAGCGTTGGCGGGTCCGGGCGAGCAGTGTTCCTGCGAACGTGTACGCGAGTGCACGGATGGATGTGTTTTCATCGTGATTTAACGACTCTGTCGGGCTTCAGCGATGTCGAAAAATAACTGCTGCGTTGTCGGCTGCTCAAACACATACAAAAAATCGCCAGGAACGCACTTCTACAGGTTTCCGGTGCTATTTCATGAGCGAGAGCGAAGGCGGTGGATTGCGGCTGTCCGACGCAGAAGGTAAGCAATCCCGCTATGTTTACGGCAGTGTTAGAACGATTACCGTGTTTTTATTTATCCATTTATGTCGCTACGTCTTCAGCGAACGCTACTACGTTTACACTTACTTGGTCGCCTCGCCTGCATTGTAGACGCTAGAATGCACATGAGGTTGTTATTACTGATTAGACGCGATGCCTAAGCTCTCTTGAAAAACGAATGGCACGAAGCGCAATGCCAGAGAATGTGGGGCAGGTGACGGCTCCTTTACAAAAGCGCCGTGGAATCACACGTGTGCACGAAATCGGCGGCATTCTACCTGATGGCACTGGAATGCGATCACCGGTGCAGAATGTTCGCTGTGCGCTCGCCTCAACTATATGCATATTGGCTGTAAAATATGGCACCTGTGCGCATTGAAGGACATTCAACCGATTCAACCTCCTTTTGAATGCCTCATAACATGAGTTCATGCTAATAGGAAACCCTTGATGTATCCCACTAATGCTCATTCACTTTACAGAAGCTGTGTTATGAGTGGGGCCATAGGCGTGAGCACGGTAAGGGGGGGGGGGAGCAAAATCTGCCCCATCCATTGACTTAGTGGGGGCCTGGGGGGCGCTGCGATGATCCTTTGCCCCCCCCCCCCCCACCCTGATGGGGAACCCTGCGCACGCCTGAGTGGAGCCGATTATGAAACTTAATTACGTGTTTTCTTTTTCTTTATTCTTGCTGGTGGTGCTAACTACTGTGTAGCGAGAAATGGAGACGTGAGACGACGTCGTGAAGGCGGCCGACGAGGCCGTGCCGATCTCTCGCCACTTTATTGGGGATCTGCCAAGCGGAGCGGCGATGGCTGCCAGCGTCCGACCCGCCAGGCGCGTGAACTCGTTCTGTCTGCCTCGCGCTATCGCATGAGCTGCGCGAGAGGCGTGGCGCGGCGGCTAGTAAAATGATGATGATGATGAAGGGCGATGATGATGACGCTACAACTGGTTGCTATGTTTTCTTTAGCATGTAATTGGTGAGTATATGTTGGTGCGTAACTAATCACGTGAAAGTCACGTAACTATTCACGTGAAACGTTCTCGCAAGAATCACGTAATTAGCATATTTACTCACGTGCCATGTTGCCGCCAAAACCTCGTATTATCACGTAGAACCTAACGCCATTTTGCAACATTTGGTAATAGGTTGCAAAAAACCTAGCAAATACGTAGTCAAGCTGGCATAACAAGCTAGGTGACCACCAGCATCGCAGTGACTCTGTCTGGTGCCACTAGCGCAAGCTGCCCAGATATTTTTTCACAAGTTTATCGTGTTGGTTCCAAAGTTTTACCAACGCTGACCCTTCGCGTGGCCGCACCCGTGAAATCCATGCGCCGGTGCGACAGCGCTCCCTCAAAATCTACTATAAAACACATGGCACGTAAACGAAGCTACTGTGTCGAGAAAAAAACGTTGGTTCACGCGTTGGTTCACTATTATAAAGTGCGGCTCCTTTGCGCACACTATCGCCGCAAAAGTAATTATTTGGGACGCGCACAAGCGGCAAATCGCACGCGCGCACTTCCGTCATGCTTGCAGTGAAAGGAGGCGTCTGCTACGCGACCCGCTTGCGGTTCCGACGGCCGCCGCTACGCGGCTTTCAGTGGCGCCCCTATAGGCGCTGCGAATCGCGAATATGATACACAAGGAGCGTTACGCCAAGTGACGACGACAGAATACGACAGCATACGACATCCTGGCACCCTAAAGTGCTCCGCGCTTAATAGGTGTAGTGGCGCAGCACGAATGTATTGATGAAAAAAAAGCCTTCGAGAGTTAATGAGAAAAAAAAATTCAGTGAATGCCGTTGCCCAAACTAAAAGGAGGCTGAGGACGTAGAAAAGAAAGAAGCAGTGAACAATACTGACGCTTTACAAGCATTAGTAAAAATAATGTTGCATCGCTTGCTTGTATCAATACTTGCGCATTATCTACCCTCTGGGAAAGGTAACTTGCGGAAACAGACGGTGAGCGATCACTATTCCAAAGCACTCTGTAACTCCGGTCTCATTATTGCTGTTCTACAGTACTGTGTGTAGACTGCCCTATGTACTAACAAATGTTTCCTAAAGAATATATATTATGATAAATGCCTGTTTTTCCCTATTGTATGATCCATAGGGAAAGTTTAGTGCCTTCACGTAGTAGAGCGCATATCACCCTAAGTCATCAAAAATTATTTTTCAAAACGCATATGAGAGGCGCCTTGCCTTCGACCCCCAAGTTGATACAGGGACAGCTCACTGCCCTTCCATGTAGCAGAGTATGTGGTACTTTTAATATAGTTTAACTTTTATTGCGATAGCAATTATATGGACACTCTCGGCTGCTTTTCACCGTCATGCCCCGTATATGTATATGTATATATATAATCGGCCCCGCCCGTCGTTCGTGAGCGTGAAAAGACGCAAGGGGGGGGGGGGAAGGTCCCTCGAGCGACCTTCGATTTTACGAGCGCGGTCGTCGCGGGCGCGCGCGTTATCTCCCCCTTCTCGGCGGCCGACAGCGGGGGGCCGGTGTACCCTTCAACGTGCTGCGCTCTCAACGCGAAGAGAATGTGGTGAGCAGAGTGTCCCTGGAGCGGCCGTATGCTCTTAAACCAGCGTTTTAGAGTTGCGTGAGATCGGATCCAAAAGAGTTAGCTGCCAGCCTCACTTCGTATAACATTACAATTTGTTGCTATCGCATTCATTGCTTCACCCTTGCGGTGAAACTGTGACTTTTATGAAGGCGAAAGCCTTAGATGCATGCCTCATAAAACGTGATAATCGACTGTCGACATCGGCGGCGTAGACACGAGTGACGCAAAAAGTCATCGTAATGTGATGACGTCACCATATGACGTCACAGATCGCCAACATTTGTGACGTCACCATGGCGTCATCGTGTGGGTCTGGTAACGTGACACCACACGACGAAAGTCATCACACGACGCCGTCGCTTGGTCAAAGGTGGACGGACCACGGTTGCAGCGTCAAAACCAGGTGAAGTGCAGGCAGCTTGCCATGACTCCGACCCTGGAGGCAGCGCAATACCACGTTAGGAAAGGGAAAATAGACAAACACCCATTTGTAGCACGAAGCCACAAGGAAATCCATACGGATTTCTCAGAAAGAAAAGCTTCTCATTTGCCGAAAAATTCGTCCTGGTCCGGGGTAACCACCCATTTGTAGCACGAAGCCACAAGGAAATCCATACGGATTTCTCAGAAAGAAAAGCTTTTATACGCAGGCAAGACCGCGTATAGAAATTTAAAAAAAAAAGAGGAAGCAAGCGATAAATAGAAAAAGAGAGAAAGAAATGAAAAAAAATAGGAAGAAAGATAGAAATAAAGACAGAAAAAAAAGGGCAGAAAAACTGGAAAAGAGAACATGAAATAAAGAGAGGAGGAAAGAAAGAGGAAACTGAAGAGAAACAAAGAAGGCTGCCCAGCTCGGCACTTCCCTCAGACTTAGCAGCACTAGTGTGAAGCTGCCTTATTTATTGTACAGTGTATTTCTCCTATTTGTATTGGCATAAAAACCATCCACCTCTATTTTTCGCTGAAGACCGCAAATTCTTGGGTGACCACGTCATGGCCTCTTTAATGCAGTACGAAGTGTGCATCAGGCTTTCTCCATCAATAGTTATGTAGATCGCAACATTCTGCCCAGCTCTTTCGTTAAGCAATTTAACCAAAATCTTCCCTTTATCTCGTTAGGAACAGCTTCCCACTCTCCCGTAGCGGAGTACATAATAACCTAAATCCAGAGCTTCACACTTGCCCAGAGCCATCTCTGCAGTAATGAATGAGTAAACTTTATTTAAGGTTAGGCCGGCAGTTTCCTTCTGGCGGGGTGTGAGGCCGGGGGGGGATACAAAAGATTTTTTAAGGCGAAGCCTTAGATGCCTAATCAACGCGGAGGTTGACCGTCGGCGTCGGCATCAACTCGAGTAATGCAAAAAATCGTCGTAACATGACGTCGTAAATAGCTTTAATGGCAAGCAGATCACGGAGGCCACGCAAAACCAGGTGAGCTGCCGAAAACTTGCAATGCCTACGATCCTGGAGGCAGTGCAAAATCACGTCAGGTGCAAGAATATCTCGTAGGGAGGCGGGGCAGGTATCAAGAAATCGACGAACAAGAAAAAAAAATAACAAAAAGGCTTTTGTCTTCGAGTCGTCTTAGGCGAATGCATCAGAGACGCTGTGATTTTGTGCTTTTCTTTATGACTGAGTAAGCCGACCTTCGACGATTGGTGTCAGTATACCCCTGTAAATACAAGTTCTTTGAGCTCATCCGGACGTTTCTCTGTGGTCTCCTGAATACCATCTAGTACACCCTCTCGCGCATGCGCTCTCTCGTCGTCCCTTGCCTCCCAGTGTGATTACCGGTAACATTCGCTCCATCGATCACGGTCGCTCGAATTTAATGACCAAAAATAAGGAAATCTTGGCTTTGTTACCTTTGTATCGGAAGAGGATACCGGGATCGATCTCACTTCGCAGCCCATGGGATTCTCAAGGTCCTGCATGAAAGAAAAGGAAATAGAATGCAGCCCATTTCACGACTTGAAAAACCGTCGGACAGCGAAGCCGTAATGAAAATGATGACGATGACTTTCGGTACAAAGATGTCATTATCATCATTTCGAGCATGATCATCATTTTGTTTTATATATTTCGTTATATCCTCCCCTCTCGGCCCTCTGGTCACGTGACCTTCGCCATGACTGCTGCTGCTGCTGCTGCTACTACTACTACTACTACTACTACTACTACTACTACTACTACAACTAACTACAATTCATTGCTACGTTACTGGTACACATACCAATCATCCCAAACAAGTACCCTCCTATACTGATACTACTACTACAACAGCAACGACTACCGCACAGTGTAGACTAAGCTAAACGTTGTAAAAAATTCATCTTTGTTTACTACATGCATGTATACCTTCTTGTCTTGTTTGTTCTTGCGTAGTAGTTTCGTACAAGTTGACAATGTGTCGTGTGTACAGCCTTTGCAACGCTGCACATATTTTCTAATGATCACAGTGTCCCTCAGTCGCACCCTGGGACCACACGCTCGGTGTCGCAGCCTTGGGTGCCGCTAAGCGAACCCGAGGGAATTCACTCGAGAGGGCTGTCCTCAATCGCGGCGGGTCATTTGGTGGGGCTTGAGCAGCGCAGCCTCGAGAGCACGATCCACTTGCAGCGGGCACGTGTCTGTATAGACTATTTTACGGATGGGTTTCTATGCCGCCATTTTGGGCTGTTAACCTTTGTGCTTTGCATCTTTAACAACTAAACGAACAGTGTTACTGTAGACACACACGCATGAAAACTTTTGCGTTGGTGCATACGATGCTTCGTGGCCTTATTAATTCACGTCGCAATATACAAAAACAAGAAAATATCGACTTAACAGCCCAAGATGGCGGCGCCCATATGTCTTAGGTAACATAGTCTATACATACGGCGCTGGAAAACTCGATCACGTGACTTCTGTGCGGTCGTCGCGCTCCTATAGTGACACATTCGGTCACGTATGCGCTACCGCTGGAGCGCGCACGTGCGAACAAATCTATATGTTGTGCTACGCGTTAATTGCTACAAACTGAAGAGCAAACGTGCCCGGAATTTTCTTTAAAACTTAGTTATTCGAGCTTGTAAAGGGAATATGGCGAACTGCAGTGAGTGTCTGATTGCTCTAACTCGTAATCTAACTGAAACTAACCAGGCTGAAACATGATCGTTGCTCCTGCCTCCTATATTTTTTTTCTGCTATCTCTATCGCAACCCACGTGCCCAACAATGCATGCACAGATTGTTTACGTAGGCCTGTCGCCCTCGTGCAAATAAACCCAGACTACAACAGCACACATACATGCCAGATCCGCACCGAATGGTAGTGTGTGTGTAGGGGGGAAGGGGGGGGGGGGTGTTTTGAAAATTATATCCAGCCACCACTCACAGCCACCACTCACTTCCATGGTCACGTTGTTTCCACCGAGAGTCCGACGATACATTCAAGGGTTCTGTTGATGTTGCCATTGCCATGCGGTATAGTGTCAATTTTACTGTTTGACTCGAGAAATGTGCTCCGTCCCTAGAAATGTCACTCTGGAAACTCGAACAATCACTCCTAAACCGATGAAGCGCCTTCTCTAAGACACTGAAATAAATGTTTTCATTATTCTGGATGTTGTTATTTAGTGGTATTTTATTTTCTGTTGGGTTCCTCCAGCAAAAGCAAGGAAATGGCATATTATATACAAGGTGCACGCTTTACCCCCCCCCCCCCCCTCCCCCCCCCTCTTCCCTGCAATCCCATGAACTTGTCAAGATTTTCAGCCTCACCCCCCACCCTTCCCCCACATTTTGTCAGAAATTATGGGTGCGCTACTGACAAACTCACATCATGTCGCATCGCGCCATGAAAACTGTTTGCAAGAGAAAAAAAATCCGGCAGATTCCACGAATTCTGGGAATAAGTGTAATGCGAAGCAGCCAGCAAGGAGTAAATTTTGCTGTAAATAACGTGCATGTCATGATTTACATCTTAAGACCTGTCATATATATGTTCGTCATACAGTCAAGTCACGCAATACCAATTTTGGTGTTATCAAGATAGCGAAACGGCCGCGAGCCCACCATGAGCGTGGCATGTAATCCGCGCCATAAATATCATCATGTCATGATTTTCACACGACATGTGGCCGGATTGCTTCCATTCGCAGTCCGCCACGGTAGATCAGTGGTTAAGGTGCTCGGCTGCTGACCCGAAGGTCGCGGGTTCGATCCCGGCCGCGGCGGTCGCATTTCGATGGAGGCGAAATGGTAGAGGCCCATGTACTGTGCGATGTCAGTGGACGTTAAAGAACACCAGATGGTCGAAATTTCCGGAGGCCTCCACTACGGAGTCTCTCGTAATAATATCGTGGTTTTGGGACGTAACACCCCAGATATTATTATTATGCTTCTATTTGCAGGCTGCAGCGAGCTGGCGCACGCAGGCAGCAGCAACAACCCCCAGGGCCCCCGAGGGGGGCCGCGGGGGGCGACGGCGCCCACGGGGGTGCCGCCGCAGCCATGGACGCCGAGGGCGAGAAGGTGCTGCAGCGGACGTCGTCCCTGCTCCAGAACAAGGCCTTCACCGACGTCACCTTCATCGTGGGGCCACCGTCGGCCTCCAAGAAGTACGTCGGACACCGGGTCCTCCTGGCCATGACGAGCCCCGTGTTCGAGGCCATGTTCTACGGCGACATGGCCGACAAGTCGAAGGTCATTCGCATCGCCGACATCGCGCCCATTGGGTTCGAGAACCTGCTCAGGTGGGCCGCCATGCCGATAAGTATAGGATGCTCTGGAGAAATTGTGGTCACGATTATTATTTCATACTGACGAGGCTTGTGCCGCGGTAATTACTTTTTTGGTTCGAAGCTGGGTTCAAGCGAATGGTAATTAGTTCCGAATTATTTTAAGAGAAACTGAATAGTAGCACGGCTTGGAGGGTAATGGGACGCAAGTTATAAGAGGTGAAATACGCTACGTTAAAAAAAAATAAAAAAAATACCCTACTTAATCTATATAAGCCGGTATAACGAGTTTTTCAACTTTAAAAAATAGTATTAACCGGCGTGGAATGCAGTTAACATTCAAGTGTGCCTTCTCACAAGTCCAAATTACCCTGACAAGGCTGTTTGACGGCACGAAGAGGCACGCTGCAGTGAAGTCACCTTTACATGCAGGCTACATGCGGCAAACTACGCGTACGTCTATACGCTCTTACGGAGCGCCCATGTCTTGGGCTATCCCCCGGAGTGGGTATGAGCCGTATTGAAAGGATATCATCGTCATCATCACATGATGACGACAAATACGATCAGAAGTCTGATTGCCAGCGCTATAAACGCTCAACCAGTGCAGTTTCAGCGGCGATGAGAACACGTTGCTGCATGTGTTTCCAATCACCCGTCTAAAGCAGGAGTCTCAACCTCACCTCATACAGCTGACCACACTCCCGAAATTTAGCCTACCGCAAGGGCCGGGACAGTTAACAAACTGGGAGGAGGGGGGGGGGGGGGGTGGTGAACACAATTTCAGCTAAGGTTGCCATTTGGTGGAACGCATCCACCATATATCATATACGGGTTATTTCTGAAAGGGATTTGCGGTCAGTATTCGAGATGCATGTCGATACTGATCTCTACAATGATTGCAACCTGGAAGCTGATTCGGAAATGTGGAGTTTTCGTTCCACGGCTACGTTTTAGCATATTAAGACCACATGCGGTGCCCCAAAAAACTAATTCTTGAGACCAGTAACGTCTGTGTAGCTCATGAATATACTTAAGATAAAAAATAATATGGGAAGAAGAAATTTATGCGCGGGTCAGGCCGCTCTCGACAAGCCCACAGTATGCGTGTTTGAGACCCCTGGTCGATACCCTGTTTCAAACTGACCCACTTCCGCGCAGGTACGCCTACACAGACAACCTCAAGCTGCAAACGGTGGACGACGCGATGCTGACCGCGTACGCGGCCAAGAAGTACATCCTGCCGCACCTGCTCAAGGACTGCTTCGCCTTCATCGAGAAGCACGTCACACCGCAGACCGTGTGTCAGGTGTTCGAGTTCGCTCAGGTCATGGAGGCCTACCCGCTCGTGCACCAGTGCCTCAACATCATCGACCGGCAGACGTACCACGTGCTCACGTCCAGCAACTTCCCAAACGTGGCGCTGCACACGCTGGAGACCATCGTGAGACGCAAGTACCTCAACCTGTACTCGGAGTACGCGCTCTACTCGGCCGTGGTCCAGTGGGGGCAGGAGGAGTGCTCCAGGAGGAACCTGGAGAGGGACATGGACAACGTGCGCGGCGTCATCGAGACCGTGCTCCCGCTCGTTCGTTTCTTGGCCATGAGTCCCGAAGAGTTCTGCAAGGGTCCGGCCAAGAGCGGACTACTGACCAAGGAGGAGTGCTTCTCGGTCTTCATGAACATGGCCATACCGGGGATCGTGCCCCTGCCAAAAGGTAACAAAAGGTCACCCGGCCCCTTATGCCTTTGACTGAGACGACTCGAAGGAGAAAATCGTCTGCAGTATATTGGTATCTGCACCCAACGTGGTTTTGCACTGTGTCCGGGATCTGAGGCATTGGAAGAGTTGTGCACTTAGCGTAGTTTTACAGTGCCTCGGGGATCATGCCACCTTTAAACAATCGACGATGTCGTGCGATGACGTAATCGTGCGACGACGTTGTAATTACGTCACTATGACCAATATAAGCAAGATGTGAGGTCATGATGACGTCACTGTGTGACGTCAACACATGATTGTTTTTGCATCCCTTTGTCTGACGCCGACGGTGAATTTTGGCGTTGGATGAGGAATCTAAGGATTTAGTCTTAATAGAGAAAGAGCTCGCTCATTTTAAATAAGGTCATCTCTAAAGCTAAGGGACGTTCCTGGCTCATGGGATAACCATGTCTGTGCTCTTCGCGCAACGTAGACAGATCTGAACTTTCTTAGAAATACATGGTGTCAATGAAAAAGTTTAGTGTGCTGAAGTGTGGTGTATGTGCTGTATTTGTTGCTGAATGTATTCTATATATCTTCATTCGTCATCGTAGTAATCTGCAGCAGCGTTATGTATCTTCGCGCAATGATCACTGTTTTAAGATTTCAGAATACCGCACCAGATCAAATCTGTATGCTAATTCATTCTTTCTTCGCTCCATCAGCGAATGGAATCGCTTATCAAGTCAGCAAGTGTGCTGTGGCGATAAAGATGTGTTTCTCTCGACATTGCAGTGCCTTCGGGCTATGCGGGGTAATCGTTGAATAAAGAAAAAAAGAAATATACAGTGTTATGCGCAGAAATTATATGATGGGACGGGACAGAAAGAAACACACGCACCCAAGAGCTTCGTTATGATTATCTACAAAGGAACTGTCATTCAGTAAAACTTTTTGTTGAGCAAGTTGGTGCATACTTCATGAAATCACAA
>JALIZH010020559.1:0-46180 GCA_030522465.1 Rhipicephalus appendiculatus | reverse complement strand
GTCCAGAAAGCAAAACGAAGAAAAAAGCTATAATAATTAGGCTTGTGCGAATAGTGAATTTTAGGTTCGAAAGCGAATAGTGATTTTGGTCGAATAATTTCGAATCGAATTCGAATAGCATATATCACATATGATAAATAAAAATGGGCATATTTGTAATGACCCAACTAACCTGCACAGTATTTTTTTTTAATTGAAACAAGGCCTGTGCAAATGCCATTCTTTTTGGTTCAAAGGAAGTGGAAACAACTTTGAATATTAGCAGGATTTGACTTTCGGAAGAATGCAAGTGTTAACCTGTAAAATATGTTACATTTTAAAATTTACTATACTTAGAGCATATAAGACGGTATAACAAGCTTTTAAACTTAAAAAATGATGAATCGATGTGAGGGTAATATGTTCATTTAACCTTGAAGTGGGGCTTCGCGGCATTGCGAATTTCCCCTGGGTAGGTGTTTTCATGGCTTAGCACCCGTTTGCTGCAGTGAAACCACCTTTACAGTGGGTTATATGCGGTCTAATATACACTTGGATAGGTGCTTTCATGGCCTAGCACTCCTCCGATGCGGTGAAACCACCTTTACAGGCGGTGACATGCGGATTAATATACACCTATTCGTTCATTTCGAATACTTCGAAATTTTCGCAATTTAAATTCGAATCGAAGCGAATTCGAATACAGTAATATTCGTTCGAATATTCGAGGCATTCGGATATTCGCGCAAGCCTAATAATAATCCTTCGTCTTATCGCCAGCGAGACGGAGTTAGTTTTTCAGAGTCCCCAAAACAGAAAACGCAACCACTGTGGCATCGTTTGGGTAATGTAGCGCCACACGGAAACCGATGTAATTACGCCCGCGGAGCAATCAATGAGAGCACATTTCTTGTGGTGAGGTCATCATGGTTTTTTAAAAGCTCTGACCAAAAATGCAGGAGAGAGGCACGGGAATTCTTTTTCGAAATGGAGCACCTGTGCAGCGCACAGTGCTGTGATATTTGCAAAATGTGATCGTCGCGGCCTTCTGCACGAATTAATGAGCTTGTGTGGGAGGTGTAAAAAAACGTCGAAGCCTGTTTACTGGCCCTTTAAACTAGAGAGCAAGTTGCCTTTACAGCTCACTGTGTGGTCACTCAGTCTGGAAAGTGAGGTGTTGTGGTGTCTTTACAAGTGCTAGACACCACATATTCAGCACAGATGTCTGCGCGGGTAGTCGTGATTATAAAATGCCTTGTCTAGTATATTCTTTGGCACAGAATATAGGACAGGCCAAAGATGTTCACGATGAGGGGCTCCCCCTTTTTGTCCTTTTATCACGCTTTCTCGCTGACATCGCTTGTGCAAATTCTTCTATCAATACTGCAGCTGTTGCATCCGCAGAGGAGGATAGTGAAGATTCCTTGGACCTAAGCCAATGGGGTCTTCCGGCCGAGGTGGTGGCTGGCTATGCCCGCCGTGGTGTCCAGCGCATGTTTCCCTGGCAGCTCGAGTGCCTGCGCACTGGCAATGTGCTCGCTGGTGCAGGGAAACCTCGTCTACTCTGCTCCGACAAGTGCTGGTAAGCGTGTTAAAGGCCAACTCCGGCGATTTTTTGACCGTGTCAGGGTAATGGTGCTTTTATGTTCCTGAGACACTCTTGTCACGCACCCGATAGCTGAAATGGTCAGCAAATTCGAAAATAATTTTTGATAAGCAAAAAGGCGCAATACTGAAACTGAAACCCAACCGAGTGTACTGTCTACGTATGACGTAGTAGTTTGTTACGAACCAGAAATCATGCAAGGCATGCTGGTCCCGCCGGCGCGGAATATCGTGCGCTCCTCCACAGAGAACAGGAAATCGCGTGCCGAACCAGCGAAGTGCCGGCCAAACACCGTCGCCTCGTGGCCAGCACAATATACGCTGTAGCGGCCAAAGTTAGCAAACCCATCGGCTGCGTCACTTCCGTCAACTGGCAAACCAACACGTCACACACGCAATGTTGTCAATAATTGTGGGAAGCTGGGTTGGCGTTTGCAGACAATTCATTTGCAAACAATCAGCGCATCTATCAAGCTTGAAATTTGGCATAAATGACGGAAATGTGCATAGGAACGTACCCAGTGAATTTCATTGAGATCCATTGACCTCGAAAAATCGCTGGAGTTGGTTTAATGTCAAGGGGCCCTGCAACACTTTTACAAGTGATCATTAAATTACCTCATTAATGCCTCACGAGTGAACTGCTGCAAAAGTTTTTAGAATCCATCAAGTACGAGCGGTGTTACAGGACCTTGTCGCACGCTATAACAGCTTTCCCTTTCCTTTCATCCCAGAACGCATGCTGAAGGCTACACAGGGAAAATGGGGAGGGAGGCAGTGAAAGGGAGCGCTTTCTTTTCTTGTTTTCCTTGAACACTGTGTGGCTAACATATAAACGTGGTGCGCACCAAGTGAAACTCACTCGACTGTGCCATGATGTGCTGCAGTTTGGGCATGTCATAGTTCACCGCAGCGGTCGCGGTAACTGTGCTGCTCACGATGCTGAAGTTAGCCAATGGCAGTGGATCTTGGGTTTATGGCACGGTCATTCAAGTTTGTGGCATCATCTGTCGAGAGAAGAGCAAGTGATTTCTAGTCGACCTTGAACTTTAAAGGGGTCGTGAAACGTTTTCCGAAAATTTTCAACTACGTGTGTATTCAGAATCCTGACCGTTCATTCAATACTATACCTCGACTCATTTCATCGTCTGGGTTCATTTAATAACTATAAAAACACAGTTTCGATTCCCCGCTCACGTTCCCCTCAACTGTAAAGCTGACGTCACTTTAAGTCAGCCAATGAAAGTCTCTGTCGTCGACAAAACATGGCGACACAGCGATGTTTGCTGAGCCATAGTTGACCGAGGTTCGTAGCATCATACCGGTTCGACTGCAGTGCCGTAAGCAGTCACGAACGTTGTTTCCACTTTGTGAAGTTGTGCGGCACTGTCTGCCGATGCACATGGTAGGCACAGCGAGGACTAAGCCACCCAAAACACGCCGTAAAACACAACCTAATGCAACCAGTAAGAAAAACACTTGGACGCTGCGCCGAGCGAGCGAAGGTGACACATGACGGAGCTCGGATGTACTAGAAAGCGGAACCAAGCAGATTGCTCGCTGTACTTCGACAGTATAAATAGCTCAGAGCGCAAAAATTGCTGTGTTATTTTTTTCTTTCCTAGGTTCTCATAAATCTATCAGTTTGGAGCAAAAGAAAGCTAACGCTCTGTTTATAACTTCTCTTACCATGACGTTTCACTGACGTCACATGTTGGTGCCTATGGCGGCCGGTAGGGTCGCATTGTCGTTTAGGAGCCCAAGAAAACTACGATTTCAAACGGGCGTCATTAATTATAGACTGGATATTACGCCGAAATATTTCGGAATTGGCATGACCAATCCTTACTGAAGCAGGGAAAGTTACAACCGGGCAGCTTCATTTTCGTTTTACGGCCCCTTTAAGTGTAAATTTCCTGCCGCTAATGTACTATAACGTTTGGTTTACATGCTCACAGGAGCCTTGACTACCAATTGGCAGCATTATTTGACCATGTTCAGTAAGAGTTGCAGAGCCCTGTTAAGGGCAAATCTGCCTTTTTCATGGTGCCACGATGCATGCGCCCTTCCTCTATTGGGAAATTGTGAAGCACTGTGGTAGGGCCCCCACATGCTTTTTGATCTCGGAGGCTTTTGTTCTGGCAAGCGGGGGATGGCAACGAATCACCTACGAAGCTTTGCCCGCCTACCAAAACAGCACAAGGCAGGACAGGAATATGAAAAAGGCGGCTTGCAACAAAACTTCACTTGGGCTAGATTGGTCATTTATTTATTCATTTGCTAGCAAGGTCAAGGGAATTGCAGATGGGAGTCGGGGGAAAGTACAAAAAAAAATATTAATGAATTGTTGTCATTACCGTATTTACTCGAATCTAGGCCGATGTTTTTTTTCAAAAAAGGGATGTGCGAAAGTGGGGGGGGTCGGCTTAGATTCGAGTACCATGGTTTGACCGCAGCCGCCACATACTGTCGGCCGCGAAAGTTTACGGATCTGCAGCGCGTGTCGGAGCGACGTAAAACTGCAGCGCTGCGTCACCTACCGTGACGGTTTTCGAGGCTATCGGCCTCGGCGATTAGCGACGGCGCGTTTAGGTAACGCGCCTTTGCCGGATCTTATCGCAGAGGCCGCGGCCGATATCCTGAACACCCGCCGCGTCACGGTAGGTGACTCAGCAATGCAGTTTCTCGTCGCTCCGCGACGCCCTGCAGATCCCGCAAACTTTTGCGGCCGATAGTACGTAAAGGCCCGGCCACGCTAGCGGCGTGACGGCTCGCCATGTGCCCATTTCGGGCTGCCGTGTGCAGTTCTGCATGCGCGTCCGAGGCATTTTCGCGACATCCTGCGGTAGCGTAGCACGGCGACGTGGTCGCTCAGCGGCGGAGCGGTGGTCCCCATGTCTACACAGGGGAACCGCGTTGTCTGCTTCGTACTGTCCATTGTTCCGAAATCTCGCAGTCATATACGTTCATGCAGCGAGTGTTGTCGAGCCGGCAAGATTTCACGCCGGCAAAGGTGGATCGCGTCACGTGATACGTGATTGCGGCATAGCGGCGCCGGCGATAACCGTGCCCTTTGACACCCCCTCCTCTCCGCCTCTCGCGTGCGCGACAGGCGCGGGCCTGCGCGGGCGCAGTCAACGGGCGCGGTCGGCGCGGTGCGCAGACTGAAGATAGTGCAGTCGCATTGGTAGAGTTCTGGAAGTGTCGCGCCTTAACCACGTGCTCGCGAAACGCTTGCACCACATGTGCTTTTGAAGCGATGGCACCAATCAAGTGGTGCCACTGCAGCGTCGTTTTGCACGCGGAGAAAACTTAAAACCTACAAGCGCAGCACGAGTTCCGCGTGCACGAAAAGAATGTGCGCTACAGAGTGCGCGCTTATGCAATAAAAATGCTGGGTTTTCTGCCGATGAAACGGCATTTCTTCCATTCGGCCTGCATTCGAGGTAAACGTTTTTTTTTTTTTTTCCTGGCCTTGCGAATTTCGGGGGTCGGCCTGCAATCGAGGGCGGCCTAGATTCGAGTAAATACGGTAATATTAAGAATGACAAATTCTAAACACACTACTACTTATACAATGGCGGTTAGTGCCTTGCCAAAGTATTGCTTGTCACAAATTGATGTTATGTGAAGGTGTTTCCACTCGCTATGTGCGGTGGAAAATGTTTTGGTTTTAAGAAATGGAGTTCTTAGGTTATGATGATGATCAATGTGACGTAATGTACGCTGTGGTGACAGAATAAATTTGTCGTGAAGAACAATATGGTGAAATATTTTACCAAGGAGGTGAGTACCTAGTTTGTGGTACCGATATAGTTTTGGCAAATCTGCAGGACTGGTAGCTCTGTAATAATATTTTGTAGCCTTTAATGCCACAAAGGCCACTTTTTTCGCACCAATGGTATAATTTTGGCCAGATGATTTAATGGCATGCAATGTTCCAGTAATATTTTTAGGATAAAAGACTATACTAGTATATATCTTAAGAGACTGTCTACGAGAGCTGGCAACTGTCTCATCCTCACTTTCTTCTTGTTCTGAACTTTTTCACTGTGCTTTGAGTTGGCTGTGTTGTTGAGTGGCTTGTCCTTGTCTTCAGGCAAGACGCTGGTGGCTGAAATCCTGATGCTGAAGCGCATCCTTGAGACGAAGACCAAGGCCTTCCTGGTGCTCCCGTTTGTCGCACTCGCCCGGGAGAAGGAGCTCGTGTTGGCCGTAAGTGGTCATCGTCGATTTTCTCGGGTGGTTTTGCTTGGCAAGGCCGCTTTTCCAGCTTTTGCTGCGACTGTGCTGTGCGTTCCGCGCAGCCCTAGCGGTTTTTTTTTTGCACTTGTGAGTGGGTTACTGTACGTCTAGCATTACTGTTTATGAACGAACAGGCCAATAAACACTTTATGGAAGGTATACTGCTTGTTTTAAGGATGTTCAATGCTGGAATAATCTACCACACTATACTAAATCCTGCTGTACAATACAATAGAGAGATGCAAAGAGACACTTGCTAATAATACTGCTCGCTACATACTGCAGATATAATGTATCAAAGCTTACTTCATGTTTTTCAATATTTACGCATTTTCTGGTTTTTAACCTCTTATTCTCAGATGCTTTATTTTTCAGTGTTTTTTATTTGTCTTTATAAATATAAGAATTTGTTGGGCAATAAATAGATATTTCACCTGCTTGTGTTCCACTGGCGCTTCAATATTGTAAACACTTTCTTGTTTCTGATTATTTGCATAAACCTCCTGTCATTACTATTTTGTCAGTAATTTGTTGATTACAATGTACTGTTCATTACTAATGGGATGTTATGTCTCCTTCGGGAGGCCCTTAAGGTAAATAAACTGAACTGAACAATAGTGTGACTCCTTCCATACTAATGATAGATAACTGAAAAAGAAAAATTTAAGCTCTAACTCCTTTAAAGTGTACTATCGCGCTCAGTATGAGCTACACCGCTGGAGTGCGTGGCCAAGCGCACTGTTATGTAGTACAGTGGCGCCAATCGTGACATATTTTCGAGTTATCAGGGTTGTGTTTAGCTGTTCCTTTGAGTGCGCATCGCCTTCCTTGCTTTCACGCTCGCCCTCGTTTTGCCATCTCGTGATATCAGCTTCGAAAATGATAACTGCCCCGTGGCTTGATACACAAACTTCAAATTTTTCTTCAGTAAAGCTAAATAAATGGCAAAACGTTCCTTCAAATAAAAGAAGTCGAGGATGAAAGCAAGCAATTGGGAGTGATGCGCACTCACAGGAACAGCCAAACTCTCTCCCAATAACTCTACAATATGCCACGATCGGCGCCACTGTACAACCTTGCAGTGCACTGGGCCATGCGCTCGCGGGGTGTAGCTCATACTGAGCGCAATAGTACCTTGATTTTACAACGGTAGCCAGCATTGAAAAATATATAGGATATTCCTTCATCAGTTGTATCCTGTGTCCACTGTCCTGTTTTGTTACAGTGGGGATCCAATGACCACTGTTATTTGAGATTATTTTTTAGTGTTTACATACTTGACTCCCAAATTCGGTGTGCCAAAATAAATGCATCCATGCATTTCAACTGATGAATGTCTGTGCACATTATTTGCTTGAAGACAAAGCGTTTCTGCGGCAGACTTGTTATTATGTGCGGTTGAGTCGCTATTGTAGAAATAGCGTCAGTACATCATCTGTTCTAATACTAATACACTCTTTCAATACTGTATGGTGGTCAAAACGTAGCAGTCACAACGTATTTCTGGCATCTTAAGTTTACTGTGCCGAGTCTTTCTGTACTTTGTCTTTCTTTCACTGGTCGTGTCTTTAGGACAGTTTTAAAATCTGACTATGTTGTTCCTATTTTCCTGAGCTTCTATTATAGCATATTGTTTAACTATAATGACTACATTAACTATATTTAACTATATTAACTCTCCCCTTCTATAATGTACAGTTGAACCCCTTTATAAGAGGCAGGCACTGTGGAGGAGGATTGCCAGGTTGAAAAGACAAAAAAAATAGCCATAAAATTAGAAAAACTTGCCGGAAAGTAGCCAACTTGTGTCGAGGGTAGTAAAAGTAGCCAGAAGTAGCCACGCGTGTGTAAAAACAGCTGGGACAATGTTATTTAAATCACTAAATAATGCAAATGTGAGTAAATGTAGAAAGAACCCTTGAGAATCATAATTGATGAAATCAAGAGCATAAATTGGGGACTTAAGGAATCATTTCGTGCAGGATGAGACAGTTTCTTTCGCTGGTGCAGAAAATATTCTCTCGTCATGCATCATTTTCTAAAACGTTTTCCTAATAAAACCGAAAGTACAGTTGAATCCCTTTATAAGAGATGTGCATCGGGGAGCTGTTCTTGTCTTTCATATGAGGTGTCTCTTATAAGCAGGGTACTGCGTATGCATTCTCTTGTCAACCCATGTTTTAATGGGGGCACATCTGTGTCTCTTATACCCAGTTGTCTCTTACATAAGTGTCTCTTGTAAAGGGGTTCGAGTGTATCGGCCTTGAGGTGACTATAAAAAATGAGTACTGCATGACTGTGCTCCTAATCACAGCTGCTGGGACTTCAGCACAAATTGTAGTCACTCCACAACCACTTCTCGCGTGATGTCAAAGTCCGAGCAGTCCAGGGTTGCGGGGGAACAACATGTGTAACAACCTCCCCCCTGTCTCTACCTCTCAGCCCCTTTCCTTTGAAAAGTAAAAAAAACAAAATGTTTTTACTTGCCTACCAAGCAGTTCAGCTCATCATACCTATGTTCACACGAGGCAACCCCGTGTGTAGAAACAGACACCATTAAACATCATTTCTTTTATCATTTCGCCAATATTCATTAGTCAGAAAAAGATTACTCGCCATTGCGCTTTCCAAGATAAGGTTAAACTTAACTTGAGAAGTCGTACACAATTTCAATGCTTAGGTTCTGGTATATTGCCACAGGGATAGCTCTGATGGGGTGGTTATTATTATTATTATTTTTTTTTCTGGTTACTCAACCTATACTATTTTATCTCTACTTTTACAAATGTGTTCCTAAAGTAATAAATAGGATGTATTGAAATCTGGTAGCATATCTATTCTAAGCTGGTCTGGTCAGGTTGATGTAGCTGTTTGGTCTGATTGAGCAATCCTAAAGTAATTGCCATACATTTTTTATATAGTCTCCTGTATTTTCATTTGCTGTTTTAGATCATTGTACCTTATTGAAAATTATTTTGTGTATGTTCAGATGACAAAGGCTTAGAGGCTTCCCTAGAATGGGTATGTGCCCTATTGATGAGGAAACAAAGAGAGAAACAAACAACCAAACAAGCAAACATTCGCGAGTCGCAGTTAATACCAAGTTTTAAAAAAGATAGCATAGACAGAACATCGGATATCCGATTTCTAATGTCGATGAATGCAGAGCATTCTGGACGCGAAGAGCTTTCGATTCTCTGGTTCACTTGTCATTGGAGCTTAAACTTGGTCTGCAAAGTGAGGCCCACACAGCAGTTTACACCAGAGTCCCAGCCACTACCCAAAACATTTTATTTTATGTAATGCAAGAGTCAAATTCTATTTTGGGAGCTGGAAAGACGCCTTCGCCGCAATGTTTTGACACCATATAATCTAACGCCAGCGGCTGCGACGTCATAAGATATTCATAATTTGGTACAAATCAATGTAACAAGAAAGTAGCCAAAAACTAGCCAAGTAGCCAAGGCGCTTTTTCTGCCGCCACCGGCCTTAAAAAGTGGCGAAATTGGCGCAAAGTAGCCATACCTGGCAACCCTGCCGGGGAGCATTTCTTGGCCCTTACATGAGGTTTCTCTTATTAGCAGGGAACCATGAATGCATTTTCTGATCAACCCCTATTTCACTGTAGGCACACCAGTGTCTTAACCCAACTGTCTGTTACATCAGTGTCTCTTATGAAGGTGTTCAACTGTACTACCTGATAGCCTGCTTGTCATTGTGGGAGGTTAGACACTCCTTGTCGATCGTGCAGGAGCTGTTTGGGGGGCTGTGGTGTGCGTGTGGGTGGCTTCCTAGGCCAGCGTCGACCACCGGGTGGCCTCTCTGGCGTCGACCTGGCCGTCTGCACCATTGAACGTGCAAACAACCTGCTCAATGGGATGCTGCTCGATCAGGGCACCCTGGGTGAACTGGGTCGGTGTGAATTGTTAGGGAGCATTAGTGACTATCAAATCTTGACGATGCAACGTTAGGGGCACGCCAATTAAACAAGCACTGCTGAGGGATGATGCAGGATGTACAGTGATTGAAACATGACATCAAAACTTGTATATGACTGTGTGCAAATTGCCCGAGATAACCGAGTCTTGTAGCTGCAAATTTGTCCGCTAATGGTAACGTTGGCTCTGTTGTAAGTGTTTGAGGTAAAATTACACCAGTATGACACAAACTCGTGACTGTGAAACTGACAGTATGAGCATTACTTTGCCCGAAGTTGTTGCATTTCAATTCACGAGCAGTGTACTCCGTGCCTGTTTCATGTTCTTCCTTGGTTATCATGATCCATTTGTGCATGGCTTAATACAGGATTCCTTCCAATTCTCTCACCATAGCTGATTATGTAGGTTCAGTGAATTTATGTGCAGTGTTTGGGTCATACCAAATTCTTATCAAAGTCACCAAGTTCACATTATCAGTCCTTTGGGACTGATAATGTGAAATTATTTTGTGAAATTACTGGGCGTGCATGACCCTTCAACATTCTTCCCAGTGAAAAGACGAAGGAGCATACTGAAGATTCAGTGCAGAGCAATGACCGTCGGTGGTCAAAGCAACCTGGTCCAAATTCTGTGCCATTTCCATTTCCAGAACCATTTCCGAGACAGCCCTAGATTCCTAGAGCAATTTATCTGAAACAAATATTCACTTAATTTAACAAAGGAACATTATGATTGCTTTTAGCTGATAAAAAATACCCCAATTACCGTATTTACATGATTGTAAGTCGACTTGAATGTAGGTCGACACCCCTAAAATCGCTCGGCAGAAAAAAAAAAAAAGAGGAAACTCTAGTTTCGGTTTCGATTTTAAGTCGACCCCCCCAACTTCAAATTTCAAATTTAGATAAAAAGGGTCGACCTACAATCATGTAAATATGGTATGTAAACTGAGGTAAGTTTGAATATCGAAGTGACTAGAGCCTTCGAAATATTTTGTAACTGTAGTAAGCTACAGCAGTTACTTCATATTGAAGGTCATAATTCGTCGTCATCTTTTAAATAACAAGAAGACATTAATGAAACAATGATTCTTGAATCAATGTCCTCATGAATCTCATGATGATTATAGGGGATCAGGGACCTGCTTCAGCCACACTGGACTTTTAGGCAAGAATGCCTGCCTTCATCCGGTGGATAGTACAGCCTCGATAGGGCCATAAAAGCTTGGTTTGCATGCATCTTAGTAATGTATTAATTAAAACAATGAAAGTTCTCACTGTTCTAATGTTCCGTTCTTTTGTGTCTTCTTGTGGGTGCCAATTATTCGAAAAGTGTTCAAAAGATCTTTGAAGGTGAACATTTGAGAGACTTCTCTCTGGTTGGGAAGGAAATAACTTTGGGAAAGGGACACCAACCAACTTGTTCAATTAAAGTAATAACATAGTTTTACTTTAAAATGAAGAATCCCAACGTTTCGGGTCCGACTCGGACCCTTCTGTGACTGAGTGTCACCAGGGAGCAACAGAGTTTTTGGCGCTTGTTTTCACCGACGTGCCGTAGCCCATTGTAGTGCACACTCCGGAGCACGCCAGCCGACCGGTTCACGTTTCCAGGAGTTGCCTGTATATGCCACGACTCCACAAAAAGCTGCTTGTGGAACTGACCTCACAGTTGACGACGCGGGAGTTGTCAAAGGCGATGTGGTGGTCGTTGACCTCGCTGTGCTCTGCCAGCGCGCTCCTTTGTCGGTCAAACTTGCGGACGTCGTTCCGGTGCTGTCGCAGCCTCTCTGAAAGGTTTTTTGTCTCGCCCTGTACGACACGCCACAATCCGCACAAGGGACAGCGTATACCACTCCTTGCGCTTTCTCTTTAGGTGGCCTGTCTTTTGGGCGCGGGAAGAAGCGGCCGAGAGTAGACATTGGCTTATGCGCCACTTTTATTCCCTGCCTCGAGAGAGCACGTGCGAGCGCTTTGCTGGTGCCCTTGACGTAGGGAATGCAGACGCGCACATGCTTTGGAGGCGACGGGTCAGTGCCCTCTTGAAGGGGTCGGGGGAAATGGGCCTGGCGGCTTGCAACCCTCGCAATGAAAGCTTTACAGTAGCCGTTGTTTAGAAGGTTGGATCTGATCTTCTGTTCCTCATCTGCCTGTTTATCCTCCGAAGAAGAGACCCTCTGTGCACTGGTGAGTAGAGATGATACCACTGCTGCCTGATGGTGGAAAGGGTGGTTGGAACTAGCGTGGAGGTAGCGACCGGTGTGGGTTGGCTTCCGGTACACCGAGAATTGCAGCAAATCTCCCATCTTTGTTACTAAGACATCAAGGAACGGTAAACAGTTGTTTCTTTCCCGTTCCACTGTGAACTGAATGGCCGGCTCGATAGAGTTCAGGTGGGCTGTGAAGGCGTCTACGGCCGAAGTTTTTAGGATGCAGAAACAGTCGTCGACATACCGTAAAAAATTAGGCTTGTGCGAATAGTGAATTTTAGGTTCGAAGCGAATAGTGATTTTGGTCGAATAATTTCGAATCGAATTCGAATAGTATATATATCACTTATAAAGAAAAATGGGCATATCTGTCATGACCTAACTAACCTTCATAATATTTAAAAAAAATTGAAGCAAGGCCTGTGCAAATGCCATTTTTTTGCTTCAAAGGAAGTGGAAACAACTTTGAATAGTAGCAGGATTTGACTTTCAGTTGAAAGCACGCGATAACCTGTAAAATATGTTATATTTTATAATTTACTTTACTTAGAACATATAAACCGGTATAACAAGCTTTTAAATATAAAAAATGAATCGATGTGAGGGTAATCTCTTCATTTAACCATGATGTGGGGCTTCGCGGCAGTGCAAGTCCCCTGGGTACGTGTTTTCGTGGCTTAGCACCACCTCACTGCAGTGAAACTACCTTTACGGAGTTACATGTGAACTAATATACACCTGGAAAGATGCTTTCACGGCTTAGCATCCCTCCACTGCAGTGAAACCACCTTTACAGGGGTTACATGCGGACTAATGTGCATCTATTCGTTTGTTTCGAATACTTCGAAATTTTCGGTGATTTAAATTCGAATTGAAGCGAATTCGAATACTGCAATATTCGTTCGAATATTCGAAGCATTCGAATATTCGCACAAGCCTAGTAAAAATACCTTCGGAGTGATGCCAGCCGACTGCAGGGCTCTTCCTTCTACCGCTTCCATCACGAGGTTCGTTGTTGTTACAGACACAGATGCCCCCCATCGCTGTACCAGTTAGCTGTTTGTAGTATTCTCCATTGACAGAGAACGTACTGCTGAGACAAAAGTTCAGCATGCAGCACAGCTCATCAACGCTCAGGCTTGTTCTGGGAGATTTGCTGCAATAGTGTACCGGAAGCCAACCCACACCGGTCGCTACCTCGACGCTAGTTCCAACCACCCTTTCCACCATCAGGCAGCAGTGGTATCATCTCTACTCACCCGTGCACAGAGGGTCTGTTCTTTGGAGGATAAACGGGCAGATGAGGAACAGAAGATCAGATCCGACCTTCTAAACAACAGCTACTCTAAAGCTTTCATTGCGAGGGTTGCAAGCCACCAGGCCCGTTCCCTCCGACCCCTTCAAGAGGGCACTGACCTGTCGCCTCCAAAGCATGTGCGCGTCTGCATTCCCTACGTCAAGGGCACCAGCAAAGCGCTCGCACGTGCTCTCTCGAGGCAGGGAATAAAAGTGGCGCATAAGCCAATGTCTACTCTCGGCCGCTTCTTCTTGCGCCCAAAAGACAGGCCACCTAAAGAGAAAGCGCATGGAGTGGTATACGCTGTCCCTTGTGCGGATTGTGGCGTGTCGTACAGGGCGAGACAAAAAACCTTTCAGAGAGGCTGCGACAGCACCGGAATGACGTCCGCAAGTTTGACCGACAAAGGAGCGCGCTGGCAGAGCACAGCGAGGTCAATGACCACCGCATCGCCTCTGACAACTCCCCGCGTCGTCGATTGTGAGGTCAGTTTCCACAAGCAGCTTTTTGTGGAGTCGTGGCATATACAGGCAACTCCTGGAAACGTGAACCGGTTGGCTGGCGCGCTCCCAAGTGTGTACTACAATGGGCTACGGCACGTCGATGAAAACAAGCGCCAAAAACTCTGTTGCTCCCTGGTGACACTCAGTCACAGAAGGGTCCGAGTCGGACCCGAAACGTTGGGATTCTTCATTTTAAAGTAAAACTATGTTATTACTTTAATTGAACAAGTTGGTTGGTGTCCCTTTCCCAAAGTTAAAAGATATTTGGTATTTCAAATATGCATTATTTGATTCGAAAGTTCAAATAACGAATTTGAACTTTTCGAAGACTCGCACATTCCTACTTACCAGTTGTCACTCCCAAACATAGTGCTGCTGGGGGGAAGAAGTGCCGCGGGAAACTCAGATGGGCCACTGTATGAAGAGAGTGCACTTGCACAAGTGACAACTTGGCACTCCGCTTGTAAACACTTCTTGCCCTGCACGTCTGCAAGATTTGGCCGAGGTGTTCACAGCAGCGTCCGCTTTCCGCTGTATGTGCTTTTTCACCAAGCACAAAGGATGCTCTGTGAGGACAACGTTGTGTTGCGGAGCAACACATTCGTGCGGAGCAACACATTCGTGTTGCTCCACACAATACTTGCGCACACAATACTTGCGGAGCAACACATTCGTGTTGCTCCGCAAGTAGTTCGGCAGCTTGCGGCTGATTTTGGTTTTGCTCGCTCGCATCTTTAACGCGTTTAGAAAAACACATACTTGAAAATTATGAATGGGAGAAACATTTCGATTGTTCAGTGTACATTTTAGTGTCCTATTACGAGTATATTTTTCTTGGAGAACTAAACAGCGCGTATTCGGCCGCACAGTGATGTCACGGACGCCATGTTTCCTTGGAAAACGGGTGGGTTGAAAAGGTGGTGCTGTCTAAGAAATGGAAAGGAAAGGAAAGCATTCTTGCAAGGTGAACGATAACTGTATTTTGCCTGCAACTTCCCGCAACTGTTTAAGTCTCATAATAAATAAAGCAGCATTTATTTCAGCAAGGCAAATGAGAACATTATCAATAAACTTCAGTACTATTTTTTTTGGCGCGGAAGCAGACATGCGCTTTGGTTCTGTAGCTTCCACAGTGCTGTCAAGGAAAGCTGTCGCCGAGTATAGACATACGCGAGCAGGTGCAAACAAAACAAGAAAAAGCCGGAACCCAAACGCGCATGTTTAGCTGCAATCACAACCAGTTGCCACCTACCTAGAGTGACGGATCCAGAAATTTCATTTCCTTATCTGACAGTGACAAGGATGGCATGCTGACACACATATCGTTCATTTTATCTATTTCATATGCTTCGATGATTTCTCTTGTCAATCGATCTCTTGCCCTGTTGAGAATGCTAAGTTTTTCAACCATGGGAAAACAGCCACATCTTTGACAGTGAATAGCAAGATGTCCAGAAATAACTTTCGTGACATTGTACTTATGTTCCCTCAACCTTTGATTCACACAACGGCTGGTCTGGCCAATGTACACACGAGAACATGACAGCGGGACGGAATAAATTACGTCTTTTACGCAGGCCATGAACTTCTCGCTATGTTTAGTGGAACATGAAGTATTTTCTTTTTCAGCGTTCACTCGTCTGCAAAGTCCCTGCAGCCGCACGGGCGCAGAAAAAACAACGTCCACACCGGACCTTCTCGCAATCCTTTTCAGATTGTGAGATACGGTGTGTATGTATGGCACTACTGTGAGCTTTTTCCCTCGAGTGTCGCTCTGATGCTCACTCAGATTTGACCGGTACTTTTTGCTCAGGCGTTCTGCCACCGCCGACAACAGTCTCATGGGGTAACCGGAGTCGCACAGACGCTTGGCCTGGCCCCACAAACTTTCCTCAATCTTATGCTCACAAGACTTGGACAAAGAATTGTGGAAACACAACTGAATCACAGCACATTTGACTAACTTAGAGTGCGCTGATGCAAATGGCAACACCGGCTTGTTACCTCTGGGCTCGTAGCTCCAACAAACACAACTTCGACAGCAACACAGCCCTATGTCCAAAAATCTTATGAAATTGTCCTTCGGGACTTCATGCGTCAGTAAGAGAGGGGACAACACGTCAGTAAAAATGCTCAGGGTTCTAGCGACCCCCGCGTCAAAGTTGTTAGAGTCGAGGCATGAAACAATTAGGTAGTCATCTACGAATCTGAAGACCCCAACGACGTCCGTACTGGTCAAACGATCGCGAAGGAGCTTGTTGTGGTGGGCCAGAAATAGGTCGCTCAAACAGGGAGCGATAGAAGATCCAATACATATGCCATTTTTTTTGTTGCACAATGTGGTCGTCCCAAGTTGCGTAGGTTGAGTTTACATAAAAGTGGAGGAGCTCTAAAAACTGATCACAGGACAAGCCGGAAGCGTTCTGGAAATTGACACTTCCCAACCTGTCAATGCTATCTGCAACACATGTCATCAATTCTGCCTGGGGAAGTGAATAAAACAAATCTTTTACGTCGATCGAGAAGACGGCTAGGTTCTGGTCCTGCCTGACCTTAAAGAATTCAACAACTTGCTCCGACTTAACTACCAAATAAGGATCGTCAACAGGAAGCATCTTCATGTGCTTCTGTAAAAACAATGCCAAACATTTCTGCCATGTGTCGTTTTCGGACAAAACCACACGGAGAGGACAGTCACTTTTGTGCATTTTAGCTGTAAAAAATATTTCTAACTGCAACTTTTTGCTATTTCCTATCGACCGAGCTAGGCTTTCGAGATTATATCTCTTGCACAACTTTACTGCCTCATTTCGAAGTTTCCTCAGCGACACGTCGTCGTGTGCATTGAACACGGCGGATACAGACTCCGAGGCTTTTGTCAAGTACACGGACTTGGGCATTACCGCGAATCCACTTTCTTTGTCTGCGGATAACAGTGACAGAGAATTATCCTTCATGTACATAACAGTACTAGTCACCGAAAGTTTTTCACCTGAAGGACGGGTGCGAAACAGGACGTCCACGCATTCAGATATGCTCCTGTCAAACTCGGATTCGGGAACTTCCTTGGACACTTGCCTGACCATGGAGAGCAATTCAGGACGCGACTTCTGAGGTTCGACGGCGAACTTGGATCCACACTTGAGGACGCGCTGCACATACACGTCGTGGGTGACGTGACACTGCCGGAACATTAGAGCGATACTCGAGGGAAAAAGCTCGCAGTAGTGCCCTACATACACACCGTATCTCACAATCTGAAAAGAATTGCGAGAAGGTCCGGTGTGGGCATTGTTTTTTCTGCGCCCGTGCGACTGCAGGGACTTTGCAGACGAGTGAACGCTGAAAAAGAAAATACTTCGTGTTCCACTAAACATAGCGAGAAGTTCATGGCCTGCGTAAAGACGTAATTTATTCCGTCCCGCTGTCATGTTCTCGTGTGTACATTGGCCAGACCGGCCGTTGTGTGAATCAAAGGTTGAGGGAACATAAGTATAATGTCACGAAAGTTATTTCCGGACATCTTGCTATTCACTGTCAAAGATGTGGCTGTTTTCCAATGTTTGAAAAAACTAGCATTCTCAAGAGGGCAAGAGATCGATTGACAAGAGAAATCATTGAAGCATATGAAATAGATAAATTCAATGATATGTGTGTCAGCATGCCATCTTTGTCACTGTCAGATAAGGAAATGAAATTTCTGGATCCGTCACTCTAGGTTGGTGGCAACTGGTTGTGATTGCAGCAAAACATGCGCGTATGGGTTCCGGCTTTTGTTTCTTTCTTGTTTTGTTTGCACCTGCTTGCTTATGTCTATATAAGAGTCACGTGCATACGAAAAGTAAACATCAGTTGAAAGTCAGCGCTGTGTGTGTGTTTGCGTGTTCCTCTTCGTCCGCGTCCATTCGCGCTGTAGAAACTCAGTAATATGTTCATTTAACCTTGAAGTTGGGCTTCGCGGCAGTGCGGATTTTTTGTGGAAAGGTGTATTCACGGTATAGCACCCCTCCACTGCAGTGAAACTGCCTCCACAGGGGGGTTACATGCGGACTAATATGTATTATTCGTTCATTTCGAATGCTTCGAAATTTCCAATAATTTAAATTCGAATCAAAGTGAATGCAAATATGTTAATATTCGTTCGAATATTCGAAGATCTCAAATATTCGCACAAGCTTAGTAAATACTTCAACAATGTTGTTTGTAGCATTTTTCAGTCCTTCACCCGAAACATTTCTCTCATGAGGAAGTCATCTAAATACCTGCTTATTTTTACAATGTGAGACTCCTGAATTTGAGAATGAATGTGCTTTCCTACAACTGACAAGAAAATTCCTTTTCATTGACCTTTTAAGATAAGTTATTTGTTGGTTGATGTTGCCTATGTTGCCCTTTACATAGGACTAGACTGTGATGGAATTTACCAGGTTTTTGGGCCCAGGACCGCAAGCCAAGGAATAATCGAGCCACGAGTGCACACACACATGCACACAAATATATTTACAAACAAAGATGCAAATGTTAGCATAGTATTACACAAAAGAGTCTGTCGCGTACAGTCCTGTTCTAAAGCCGCGTCTAAATTAGATGTCTCTCGCCGTGTTTATCTGGGAGGCCTGTTGGACACTGATCGCTCGGGACGGCGCGCCTCTGGTTCCTCAGCGGGAGTCGGCCCACTCCAGGACACGGCAGTCTTGCGCAGCTGCAGCAACACGGTAGTGGTAGCTTAGCAGCTCAGCAGCCACCATGTTCGTCCCGGCAGCACACGGGGGGTCGTGCCAGCCACCTGGAAGCGGCGGCTGGAACAGCGGCCCACAGCCACCCGGAACTCGCAGCCGCTCTGGACGGCAGCGGGAACAACCGCACCTTGCCTGGTCCCGGGGCCAGTCGCCCAGCCGGAGCAGGACTCGTTCTTCGGTTGCCCAGCTGTCACGAACGGTAGCCGGAACAGCAGCACATCATCTGGTCCCTGGGCCAGTGGCCCAGCCGGAATCCAGGAACAGCCAGCGCCCCGAGGATGTCACCCAGTTCCCCCGGACCGGACGTCCAGCCGAGAACTGTCTCGAACGCTGCTCCGCCTCGATTGCTGCTCTGCCATGAACGCTGGCACGCGCTGTTTTTTTTTTTTTTTTGATCCCGTGCACGCTTCCTTGTCGTCTTCCACGGCGATCGCGCAGTTTCGGTTTCGTTCCTCTACCCTATATCACAATACCCCCGGTTTTAAGAAAGTTGTTGACAACTTTTCTGCTGGGTAGAAGAGACGAAACACATTGTCGCACAGTTATTCGGAAGTCAGTACGGGTCCATTTGTCCGTCCACACAACCACCGCACAACACGAAGCGGGAATAATTGTCTAGGCATAATAGCACATCTAATGTTTCCACAACACTGTTTAGTAAATGGGAGTTATATCCTACTCAAAAAAATCACTTATGACATTGTCACATATTCTTTGAACAATGCTCTGAACATAGCCTTTTAATGATGCGCGGACTTCTGAACCAGGGTTCGTACAGGTCCTTGAAATCCTTGAAAACCTTGGAATTTGAGAAATGCGTTTTCAAGGCCCTTGAAAGTCCTGGAATTTTTTTCCCGTCCTTGAAAATCCTTGAATTTACTCAATGCACTCCCAGTCGACGATGCGGTCTCCTTAATGTGGTAGATCGGCATCAACTTGACAAACTCCCCATTTCAGAAACAGTAATTTGGCGCGAGTGCATATGGTTCCGTTTTGAAAACTGTATGGAAAAAAAAAAAAAGGTGTCTCTGCGTCAAACTACGAACGAGCGAAGTGAAGTGAGAGACGCGTAACTCTCATCAGTGCTGGCTCCTTCCCAGTTGCACAAGAGGGGAAGCTAGTAAAGGTAAAGTGAGCTAAAGTGCCGACTAGACATGTTTTTTTATAATTGTGATATGAATGTATTATAAGTGCAATAAAATTAGTCATTTTTGGAAATTTTAGAATAAAAAAATTTCTACTTTGCATGCCGCTTTAAGTCCTTGAAAAACCTGTGACAGGTCCTGGAAAGTCCTTGAATATCCTTGAATTTTTGCTTTGGAAACCTGTACGAACCCTGCTGAACGCTGTTTATCGGTCAACTCTTCAGACAGCCTCACTTCAGTGGCCGTCTGCGCACGGAAGAAACTCGGAGAAGGGATGTCGTGCGGAATATCGTCACTGCATGACTGTTCTCCCAGTTTCAAAGGGTCTTTGTGGACCTCAGTGACGAAAGAGACCTGCGTGGAGTCCAGTTTGCGTTCTTCGTATTTCTTTAACATATTAATATGGAATATCTTCCTTTTGCCGCTAAGGTTCAAAACATAGTCGACATCGTTTTTCTGTTCGACTACTACAAACGGGCCTTTCCACTGCATTAGCAGTTTGTTTGTGTCTGTAGGCAGTAATATTAGCACTTTATCGCCTACGTTTAGCTTGCGCGGACGGCTCTTCCGGTTGTAGTACCTTCTTTGTTTTTCTCGCGCCTTTTCCAGCTCTTCATGAGCAAGCTTGCGCGTATCTTCGAGGCGATTCCAAAGATCAACAAGGTACGTGTAAGTTGTGCGAGTTTCACTTTCGAGGTCTTCATTCGTCCAGAGTTTCTTGAGAACCGTTAGTGGTCCTCTGACGTGTCGACCATAGATGAGCTGGAATGGTGAGAATCCCAGGCTTGCTTGTGGCACTTCCCTATAGGCGAAAAGCAATGGCGCCAGATATCTGTCCCAGGATCTCGGTTTTTCCTGGCACATTCGCTTCATCATTGTATTTAGAGTGCCATTAAACTTTTCTACTAGCCCATTGACCATGGCATGGTATGGTGTCGTTCGTAGAAACTTGACGGCTAGTAACCGCCCAACCTCTTTCATGAGCTCTGATGTGAAGCTCGTCCCTTGGTCCGTTACAATCTCTTTGGGTAGACCCACACGAGAGAAAATCTCGACTAGTGCTTCGGCCACGTGCACTGCATCGATTGCAGGTAGTGCTACTGCATCGGCCTACCGAGTGGCAAAGTCTATGAGCGTGAGCACGTATCGGTTTCCGCGTTCCGATTTTGGTGACAACGGACCGATCAAGTCGACCGCCACACGCTCGAAGGGCGTACATATTACAGGCATATTGCCTAATGGCGCAACACCAACTTTGCCTTTTGGTGTTGTTCGTTGGCACAGATCGCAGGATTTGACAAAGCGTTTGACGTCACCATGCAGATCTGGCCAATAGAAATCTGCGAAGACGCGATCGGTTGTTCGCCGTATGCGTTGATGTTCGGCCATAAGACCTTCATGGGCCACTTCCAGTACTGATCTTCTGAAAGCTGTTGGCACGATGAGCTGGTTGAAGGTCCTGCCTGTAGAAAGGTGGTACTGGCGGTACAGAAGTCCAGCTTTCTCAAAAAACGAATAGCAGTGGCCTTTCTGTGCTTTGAAGTTTCTGCCCACTTTAGCGAACAGTGACTTGAGCGTCTTGTCGTTCTGCTGCTCCTCTGCAAGTTTTTCTTTCGTTACGTCTCCAATTTCTATTCTTGGGACACGCAGTGGAGTTTGCTTGTGTCCTTGTGGTTTCCTCATGGCGGAAGCTTAGCAAGTCGTAGCTTGTATGCCGGAGTTTGCGGATGCGTCGTCGCCTCGATCGACCACAGTACGTTTCTAATTGGTGTCTGGCTCATGGGGTTCCCTGACACCCGGGAGGTTGCCTAAAACAACGTCATAAAGTGGCCGATCCATACACAAGGCTTTTATCTCACCGCTAAAGTATGATGTATGGATATTCACCCTAGCCTCCGGTACGTCTTTCCCAGACCCATCAGTGAGTACAACTCGACTTTGCGTTCCTGTCAAGCAGTGTTCTGGAACTAAGTCTCGTCGGATAATCGCAGTATTGCTGCCGGTGTCTCTGAGCACCTTGACTGTCCGACCAAAGACTTGTCCTTCCACGACTGGCATGTCCTTTACCA
Source organism: Rhipicephalus appendiculatus (assembly GCA_030522465.1). Lineage (NCBI taxonomy): Eukaryota > Metazoa > Arthropoda > Arachnida > Ixodida > Ixodidae > Rhipicephalus > Rhipicephalus appendiculatus. The sequence continues at coordinate 24,451 of JALIZH010020559.1, read as the reverse complement.
GGAAAACAGGTTTTTCGCCCGCCACGTTGCGTCGATTGCTGGCTTGACGTTGGCAACACTGGGTTGTTCTGGCCTCATGAGCACATGCAGAACTCTGCTCTTTCTGTGCCTTCGCGCTCCAGCAGTTCTCGCCCTTGTGACCACTTTTACCGCATATGTTGCACTTGGTCACTTCCTTTGCTGGACGGCGACATTCATGAGCTTGATGGCCGATACGGTTGCACAACATGCATTTCGGAGGTTGTCTCTTTGGCGCTTCTGAGGTACTCTTGCTATACTGCTTCGCTTCATCCGGTACTTTTCCGAGGTTCGAAAGGTTCTGAGCTTCGAGGAATCGGTCAGTAGCTTCAGCGAGTTCCTGAAGCGACTTGCACTCCCGTTCTTTAAGGAAAATAGTCAGCTTCGGATTGCAGCACTGAAGAAACTGCTCAGCGATCATGTGATCTCGAAGGCTCTCAAAGGTTTTCGGGACGTTGGCCATGTCTATCCAGTGGTCGAAGTACCCTGATAGTCTTGCAGCTAGTTGTCTTCCCGTTTCTCCGTCCTCCGGTCGCGCTTGTCGGAATTTATCACGATAACCTTGCGCGGTAAACTGGAATCTTTGCAGCAGTGCTTTCTTGACTTTATCATAGTCCAGTGAATCGGCAGCAGTCATGCGACCGATCACTGTCAATGCTTCGCCCGTTAAACACATGCTAACTGCAAGAGCCCATTTATCTTGTGGCCATTCCTGACCTGTTGCTACGCGCTCGAACCTTTGCAAATATGCATGCAGGTCATCGCGTCGCTCATCAAACAACGGCAGTAGTTTTTGTGGGTTGAGAACAGAAGAGGCGTGACTTGGTAGAGGCACAAGCTCAGAGTTATTTGCTGCAGCTCCACTAGCTTTTTCTTGAAGCTTTAGCTTCAGCTCAAGGATTTCCTTGGCTCTTTCGTCTGCCGCCTTGCTCGCTTCTCTTTCAGCAGCACGTTCGTCTCTTTGCCTCGCCTGTTCTGCCTCCACCCACTTTCTCAGCTCTGCGCCTGACAGACCTAGCTGTATCCCGACAGCGGCTAACTTGTCTGTATCCATAATCGGAACAACTACTGTGAGGGTGCACTCGAGGGACGATATTTTCCTTCGATACTTTTAGCAGCGGTATCCTGGCAGGCTCGCCAGATTTTGATGGAATTTACCAGGTTTTTGGGCCCAGGACCGCTAGCCAAGGAATAATCGAGCCACGAGTGCACACACACACGCACACAAATATATTTACAAACAAAGATGCAAATGTTAGCATAGTATTACACAAAAGAGTCTGTCGCGTACAGTCCTGTTCTAAAGCCGCGTCTAAATTAGAAGTCTCTCGCCGTGTTTATCTGGGAGGCCTGTTGGACACTGATCGCTCGGGACGGCGCGCCTCTGGTTCCTCAGCGGGAGTCGGCCCACTCCAGGACACGGCAGTCTTGCGCAGCTGCAGCAACACGGTAGTGGTAGCTTAGCAGCTCAGCAGCCACCATGTTCGTCCCGGCAGCACACGGGGGTCGTGCCAGCCACCTGGAGCGGCGGCTGGAACAGCGGCCCACAGCCACCCGGAACTCGCAGCCGCTCTGGACGGCAGCGGGAACAACCGCACCTTGCCTGGTCCCTGGGCCAGTCGCCCAGCCGGAGCAGGACTCGTTCTTCGCTTGCCCAGCTGCCACGAACGGTAGCCGGAACAGCAGCACATCATCTGGTCCCTGGGCCAGTCGCCCAGCCGGAATCCAGGAACAGCCAGCACCTCGAGGATGTCACCCAGTTCCCCCGGACCGGACGTGCAGCCGAGAACTGTCTTGAACGCTGCTCCGCCTTGATCGCTGCTCTGCCACGAACGCTGGCACGCGCTGTTTTTTTTTTCAATCCCGTGCACGCTTCCTTGTCGTCTTCCACGGCGATCGCGCTGTTTCGGTTTCGTTCCTCTACCCTATATCACACAGACACAAAGCCGTGTATTCCTTGTAATTTGAAGTCCTTGAAAATGGTCTGGTTGATGCATTCCAGGCATCCTGGTGGTCGACGAACTCCACCTGGTGGGGGATGTCCACCGAGGCTACCTTCTTGAATTGATGCTCACAAAGGTGGCCTATGCACAGAAGAGGTGAGCCTGGAATGTGACTGTTTCTATTGAAACCATTCACTGCATCAATATTCGTCTCTGTTGCGTACTGGCATAATTAGGACCTGAGTGCATATCATTATCTGCATAGATCTGCATAGATCATTATCGTAAGGTGCTGAAAGCACCACACTGAAGAACTTTAGTAATCATTTAGCGCATATACATTACAGTAAAATCTCATTAATTCGAACTCAAAGGGGCTATAAAATTGTTTGAATTAAGTGGAGTTCGAATTAGCGGGCAGGCGCTAGAATGAACAGACATCGCGCCACACTGTGCGGGGAGAACCCACAGAAACCACCTCTGAACTCCTTCCCGCAAATTAGGTGATACTACACATTTTTGGCACGTAATTCCGTTAACTAAGTTCATGCTCTAACAGCGAACAGAATTTATTGATCAGTCAGTGATACGCCTTAAACAAGCAGCGACTTGCATTCACGCGAGCAGTGAGCCTTAATGCCAAAATATACGAAGCTATTTGTGCTCCAAAAACGTTCATTTACATGGCACAGTTAACACAGTCAAAATTAAAGTCTTTCTTTCTTAGTTTAATTAGAACAATATTAAAATTGTCCAAGGGAACACGGCTAAAGGCAGACATTGCCCGACTGTGCCGTGCCACCCATACAGCAGTAGCAGCAGACAGACGACATTTACAACCATAAAAGCATACATGGAAATCAATCACTACACTTGTTTTACACAGATGAAAGTAATGAGTAATTTGGGTGATCATTCTGGGCCGATCTCTCTGAGGAGGGACGAAAGCCTAGGGGGCTCCCAGTTCGAATTAATCGTTGTAGACACCGACGCGTGCGAACTATTGAGTGTTTTTTCCCATAGAAATACATAGGGCTGTGCTCGGACCAGGCCGTCAGTTTGAATTAACTGTAAGTTCGAATTAACAGAGTTCTAATTAACGAGCTTTTGCTGTAGCACGTATAGTACATGCAAAGATGTTCTGCCTTCTCTTAGTGCTGATTCTGTTACTGCGATGGTAGAAAACTTCTTGCATCAGAGTTTGTAAGCTACTTAATCATACTTTTTCCTCATACTGTAATCTCACCTAGAGGGTCAGTGTACTCCAATCTTTCTGGTTCATATTTCAAATACAATATGTATACAGTAGCGCTGCGTCTGTTTTCCTTCTTGTGTCCTTGTGTCAAGTTTGCGCTGCAACCAATTCCTCATGACTTACCAACAAGCCCACTTTGCAACTCTTGTTGTACCTTAAGGTTACGCCTATAATTTTTCTTACCAAGGCTTGCTGTATTGTCCTCAGTTTAAGCTGAACCCTCTTCCTAAGCCTCTAGGTTGGTGCCCTATAGCGGGGTCAAACTTATTGAGAAAAAATAATGGAATGAAGACCATCACGTGCGCTGTGGGTCGTTAGCGAGGTGTCTGCGGGCCGAGACCCCTGCCCTATAGGTATATGCTGTCTTAAATTCTGACCATGCCTGGGCGAGGTTGTTGCCTGGCTCGAAGGGTGCTGGTGGCTGAATTGGAGGAAATGCATGGATGTGTGGTCAAACTGCTCGAGTGGAGAATTATGAGATTTTTGCTTCTGACAGCGTTACCATATTTCAAGATGGGATTAGATTGTATACAAGCAAGACAAAAACTTCTTTAGGCAGTGGCCACGTTCCCTTCTCAGCCACTTCAGTCATTTCTTAGTCAGGTATCAGCTGTTTGAGCCCAATTTATGCCACTGTAAGAACATAAGCAGAGAGCACTAATGATTGGGCAGTTTCAGTGCAGCCGAGGGAGTATGACCTGCCAAGGTGATGACTGCTGCCCAAACGAACTATCTTTTTTTTTTTTATTTCACCTCCACTTTGCTTGATGCTCTGGCCTAAATGAGAAATAGAGAGTGAGAGTGTATAGAGAGGTTAACCAGAGCACATCTCCAGTTTGCTACCCTGTTGTGGTAAAGGGGGTACAAAAGTGGGGAGAGGAGGGTGGTATGTGCAGTGGTAGCTGGAGTGTCCCCAGCACGGGGTCCTTGCAATGTGCAGCCGTTGTGTGTCATTGCTGTAGCCACTACAGTGAATTAACTGGCCAGTCCACTGAAGCTAATGCGGTGTTACATCTAAACTCTTTTATTGCGATAGCAATTATATGGACACTCCCGGTTGCTTTTCGCCGTCGGCGTTGGCGTCGCCTTCATGCCCCGTATATGTATATATATAAATATAAAAGCCACGAAGAAAAATAATTAAGAAAAATATTTTCCGACGTGCGGAATCGAACGGGCGACCTCTCGCTCTGCAGTGCGCGGCGCTAACCGCTATGCCACAGAAGCGAACGTCCTTCAGCATGCTAACGGCCAGCTATTTATATACACCATTCACCGCTGGTGGTACGCCGAACTTGGGGGGAATATCAGCGTGTTCTCTGCCTTACCAGCAAACCAGTGAGATGGCGCGAAGTGCGCGCTGGGTGCCACTCGTTGCAAGCTGCCCTTTGCCCTCGCGGCGTAGTCGCCTGTGCCCGTGCGCGCGTACGCTTATCTTGGGATGGGGGGATGGGGGGCGGTTTTACGTCGTGTACTTTTGCCGGAAAAGATTGCGTTTAGGTTACAGAGCGCACAAAGGTCACTTCGCTCGCTGCAGAGGCCCCGTTCGCGAAGAAGCGCTCTGTTCAAACACAGTGAAGTAACAACTGTGACACTTGTTAGTTCGTGCTCGTCCTGTGTATACCTGTGCGTATGTTTCATGCGCCCTTTGTGTTTGAGCAGAGAGTCAAGTGTCGAGCTGTGAACGTTGTGAGTTGGCGCTCGTCCTGTGTTTGTTCTTTTCGTGCGTCCTTTGTGCTTGGGCAGCGTGCTCCAAATTTTGATCTGCTTGGCGTTCTTCGCCTGAAATCCCAAGTTGTTGCTATCGCATTCATTGCTTCGCCCTTGTGGCGAAACTGTGACTTTTTATTTTAAAGTAGTGGTCACAAGGAATACAGTCAAACCCCTTTATAAGAGACACTGATGTAACAGACAATTGGGTATAAGAGACACTAGTGTGCCTACATTGAAATAGGTGTTGATAAGAAAATGCGTACGTGGTACCCTGCTTATGAGAGACACCTCATATAAGAGACAAGAATTGCTACCCGGTGCATGTCTCTTATAAAAGGGTTCAACTGTAAAATGTTGTGACTCTGCTTGCATTATTTATTTGCCTCTTGTGATTAATAATGCTGTGTCTGGTTAAGCTACAGAGACGGGACTAGTCTCTAGCATTGTGTTTATGAGGCGCCCCATGCAGTCACTATTAGTTGAAACGTAACCTCAGAACAAAATCTCTATATTTCACAATCGGCGTCCACATTTGAGTCATTCTGTAGATCACTATCAATATGTTTCTCGAATCTTGATGCCGAATCAGCTTCAGAAATGATCCATATATCAAATATGGGAAATGCCTTCTTTCAAACGGCAGCCTTAGGTGAAATTTCGTGCCCCCCCCCTCCTCCCCTCTTCAACCTTCTTCACTGTCCCGGTGCTTGCGGGACAAAATTTCGTGACTGAGGCGAGCTTGAGATCCCTTTTATAGTGTGTGGCTCTTAGGTGCCCACTCCTGCACTGAGCTGTCGCATGCTTCTTCTATCATAACCGAGAGAATGAACGCAGCACAAAGATGAAAGCGAACATGGAGATTGCTGAAAAAGTGTGAGGAGGAAAGCAGATGGCCACATGATACTACAAGATTGTGCCATACATAGTGTTTGCAGTCTGTCCCGCTAAAGCAGAGGCGTTCGTGCCGTCAAGGATGAAACTTATCGCCACTGTCGCCAAAACCCGTCAAATGAAAACACTTGTACAACTTTATCAAATTTCACGTTAGGGAGTATCATAATTGTTGGTAACATTTCTTTCGGTATTTTTTCATCGGGGCTCTGTACTCATGTAATGACCGAAACAAAGTCTTCTATTTTTCAGGGATACCAAATAGTAGTTCAAGTTTTGCATGATGGTGTTTAAATTGTGCTATAATACCTCCTCGCCGCTGTGATTGCAGAGGCCTGGTGGGACCTCGTGGTGTGCAAGTGGTGGCCATGAGTGCCACCCTTGCCAACCTCTCCGCTCTGGCAAAGTGGCTCAGTGCTGACCTCTACCAGACCGACTTTCGACCTGTGCCTCTGCGGCAGCTGTTCAAGGTGTGTGCAGTATAATGGGTGATCGCTGAAATGACGACATTGACTGAAATGAAATTTTACCTCATTCTATCACGTATAACTTGCACACCCAACCACCAAACGCGAGGGGAAAAGAAGATCTCCACGTATTGCTGTAAAGCCGTCTTCCTTGCATTACAGTCGCCGACGGAGTTTTTCGGACTCCAAAAATTCGGACTTGTTGGATATTTCGGACTTCATAAATGCACCGCCAAGGTTCCCATAGCACTAATGCATTTTCGCGACCGATTTTTCGGACGAATTTATGCCCTAAAGTTCGATTTTCCGGACTAAATCGCTTGTTTTGAGCCGCGCCGCTCGATTTTGAAAGCCGCCATGTTGGATTTTCTGTTGGCTTGGTTGAGTTTGGCTTCCAGTGGCTAGTTGTGTGGCCTTCAAGATCGCAAACGCGCACAATTTTCTAGTTTCGGAGGCCGTGTCCGATCTTCGTTGGCTGGCAAAACCTTTCTTTTTCGGTCAGCCTTATCGTCATCATTAATACGCCGGTAGAGATCCGCTAGGCCTTTTTTTTTTTTTCCTCAGTGCGTTTGTTTTGCCAGTCGTCATGACGCACGTGGTCGTGTTGGTGGTGTGTCAAGTATGTTTGGGCCGTCGTGCGCGTCGCATGTTTCGTACTGTTGCGGTTGCTCAGTGGCACGCAGTGGTTATGGTGCTCGGCTACTAACCTGAAACACGCGGGTTCGATCGCGGCCGCGGCGGTAGCGTTTCGATGGAGGCGGAGTGCTGGAGGATCGCGTATGCAGTGCGGTGTCGGTGCCGGTAAAAGAACCCCCAGACCGCGTCGTTAAATCGCACAGAACAGGCGAGACGTTGCATGCATCTTTTTGCGACCAGCATCAAGTTTTGTTTGCTTGGGGCCATGGAGCCACCAACTGTGCCACCCGCAACGGTCGGCGGTAGCGATTGCCAACGCGCTGACGATGTTACCGTAGCCCAAATACAACCAAATCTGCTCGTCTCCAACCACAGCATGAAGCATGGCATTTTGGGGGGATTTTTTACGCTTCTCTGATCCAAATAAACTTCATTTTCATGTCTTAACCATTTTTTTCGGACTGTTCGATTTTTCGGACTATTTCGCGGTCCCCGCCAAGTCCGAAAAATCGGTCGGCGACTGTACCATGAAGCCAACCTGTGCACCGAAATTTGTTTATAGCCCGCAGTCTGACTTTACCTTTGAATTCTCTGTATGTCTTGTGTGGCTTTTTTGTGGCACCTCACTGCCAGGCCTCGCAGAACTGCCCTGATAGCACCCCACAGTGTCTCCCATTGTAAATATAAGAAAGTGACGTTTGCAAAGATAGAAGGAAACCAGACAAGACAAGCGACACCTGTATTGCCTCTTCTGTTGCCTCTGATCCTGCATGCCTTACCTTCTTTCATGATGAATCCCTGCTGACTTGTCTTGTTCAACTTGCTGTTGTTACCTTCAAAGTTATCTTTGAAATTACTTGTGACCACACCGACAACTCGAATGTGAACCAGTGCCACATTCACAGTACAGTAGATTTCTGGCTTTTTGGTAACCTCAGAAACGTCTGACACAAAGCACAAACAATTGTGCATACTGCATGTACTCCAAGCAGGTTATTGATAAACTGTTTGATTAGGTATGTATTGGCAGAAGAACTTGAAGGTCTTTCTGGGGTATGTTGGTGATGAGCTATGCATTTTTGGCATAGACCCTTCACCTTTGCTCTCGTGTTGGCTTCAAGCTGTTTGCAGAGCTTTTCATTATAGTTGCTGTTCCAGTTGCTGGTCATGTGCTTCGCTCTCTCTCTGCAGCATGGTGGACGCACACTTCTTAACAGCAAAATTGTTGTCTCACTTCCACCTTCTTGTGTGTGAAAATGTGCCTAGGTACCTAATACAATATTTCTCGTTCGTTTAAAAAAGGTAGATTCAAGTGGAGTGTTAGTTCATACGAGGCTAATGGGGCTCGTGTAATATTTAGTGAACACAACAATAGACCGATCCCACCAGAGGATCTGCGCATGTGCGGGTTTCCGACAGCGGCGCTGCTGCCATCTTAGTTGAGTACTCTGAGCGCTGCTGGTGTGGCTGCTTGCTGCGTGCTTCAAGTATATTGGCGTTTAGCACGAATACTCGGCGCATAAGACGATTGAGCACGGTGAAGAACTGTGTCCGGACCTCCAGTGTATGTTATTTCAGGTTACACTGCATATCATAGCGTTAAAAAAAAAAGCAGTCGATCGTTACGTGTGACCAGGTCATCTCGGCGTGTTGATGCACTTGCGTCGCTGAATTCATATTATTCATATATACCCTGAAGGCCCATTCGGGCATTACATAGGGGGTTTTAGTCACTTGTATAATAAACTTGCAAAAAAAACATTATTATACAATAAAAATGGTAAACAAACTAAAATACAGTTCCATGAACAAGAGTACAAAAAAAGAAAACATTGGTAACATACGAATGGAAAATTCAATAAGGGGAACACTTATTGAATTGATTCGGCACACGTTGCATGAAGTTTTGCTGTCGCTGATCGGCCGATCGGTCGCGCAGAAATAATGTAATAGCGCACTGCATAACTACCATGCATTATATTATACAAACTGAACTCACAAACACGTTGAACAACACGTTGGAAGTGCGTGGTAGTTGCTGCTCTGTCCGACTTCGTTGACTGTCGCACACATTCCTGTTGAGCTTGACATCCTTTGAAAACTCGTAAAATCCGAGTCCTTTTTCTCCAGGCTGCTGTTGTAGCATCGCAACACGTGAAGCCAACCATCGTGATTCATCCGAATACGGCTTCTAAAGCTCGTTGATGCAGCTCGCCGATGCATCTGAACGTTCCGAGTACTCCAAGTACTGGCATGCACTGCAGCTGTGGTGGCATAGTGCAACTCGCGGTGGGATCGCTCTATTTACAACAGCCACTAGTTGCCAGTCTGGTTGCAATATGAATGTGGCCATAGCTCTAACGGTAGCACTAAGGGTTAAAGGTGCCATTACGTGGGCACCACTGACACTGATGCTGGTGTGAAGCTCAGACAACCAAACTCAAACAACTCAAACTTTGAATTGACTGAGGAGGGTCAACATTCTAAGTCAACATTCTAACACTTATTGAATTGATTCGGCACACGTTGCATGAAGTTTTGCTGTCGCTGATCGGCCGATCGGTCGCGCAGAAATAATGTAATAGCGCACTGCATAACTACCATGCATTATATTATACAAACTGAACTCACAAACACGTTGAACAACACGTTGGAAGTGCGTGGTAGTTGCTGCTCTGTCCGACTTCGTTGACTGTCGCACACATTCCTGTTGAGCTTGACATCCTTTGAAAACTCGTAAAATCCGAGTCCTTTTTCTCCAGGCTGCTGTTGTAGCATCGCAACACGTGAAGCCAACCATCGTGATTCATCCGAATACGGCTTCTAAAGCTCGTTGATGCAGCTCGCCGATGCATCTGAACGTTCCGAGTACTCCAAGTACTGGCATGCACTGCAGCTGTGGTGGCATAGTGCAACTCGCGGTGGGATCGCTCTATTTACAACAGCCACTAGTTGCCAGTCTGGTTGCAATATGAATGTGGCCATAGCTCTAACGGTAGCACTAAGGGTTAAAGGTGCCATTACGTGGGCACCACTGACACTGATGCTGGTGTGAAGCTCAGACAACCAAACTCAAACAACTCAAACTTTGAATTGACTGAGGAGGGTCAACATTCTAAGTCAACATTCTAACACTTATTGAATTGATTCGGCACACGTTGCATGAAGTTTTGCTGTCGCTGATCGGCCGATCGGTCGCGCAGAAATAATGTAATAGCGCACTGCATAACTACCATGCATTATATTATACAAACTGAACTCACAAACACGTTGAACAACACGTTGGAAGTGCATGTTATCGTGAGTGATCGGCCCCCCTGTGAGTGATGGGCCCCAGTTGTGTAAGAGGCTACCAAAACTACATGCCAGTTTTGCCATTAAGAATTGGGTCTTTGCAGCTGGGCCAGAATTTGTGTGAAGGTCCCGACCTGCGACCTGTCCAACGTCTGCCGGCTGGGGCATCAGATGATCCCGAGGGCCTCCTTGCGCTCTGCCTGGAGACTTGGGCCGAAGGCCATGCACTGGTTGTGTTCTGCCCGACACGGCGCTGGTGCGAAGCACTGGCAGCCTCACTGTCACGCTCCTTGCAGCAGATTGTCACCGGCGCTGACAACCCAGGCATGTTTTCGTTACCTGTTCATTTTAAAGCTACACTTAAAGGGGAACTCTGGTGGTTTTTCGATATCCACCAATCTCAATAAAACTTTCAAGGAACAGTCCTGCATTTGAAAGATGCATGGAGATTGCTCACAATGCGCTTTGCTTGGTGGCACAGAAATGGAGACAAAGTTGTGGCTCCCCATTTTGTTGTTGTGTTCTAGCAGTTACTCCAAAAACTTTTTGGCACCGATACTTCTTCTTAATTCTGCTGATGTAAGTTAGCAAACTAGTTGGTGCGCCACATAGTCGCCAAAAGACAGGGACAGTGTCCTAGCTATGGAGAGATGCATAAAATTTGGAATGAGCTTACATACACCAAAACTCAGTTTTGGTTTGAATTCCAATCTTGAAGGCAAGTCCGCTTCTTGAAACGTCGGCTCCAGCAACACCTCCGGTTCGCGAATATTTCACATCTTGTCTGTGGAAATAAAACAGTTTTGTTTTGTGTTTCTAAATATAAAAATGGCGATAAATAAATGTTATCCTAATAATGAGTTAAGTGCTATTGAAACACTCCGAGCAAAGCCATGAGGATAGTAGTTATATAATTTCTTCACTAACATCTAAGCACTCAACACAGGCAGCTGAGAGTTTAGGTAAGGGGTCGGCAACCTGCGGGCTGCATGTGGCCTGCGAGACAGTTTTATGTGGCCCCCTACACGATGCGAGGACGCCCCCCTCCTTCCTTTGTCACTAAACCTATGTGAAGGCCGACAGGCAGTTTTGACCTCAAGTGGGGTTTTCACTGGCAATTCATGTTTCTTAGTTGCAACCCTGGGACATGTGTGTAGAAAATAAGCATGATTTTTATTCCTGTTTTGTGGATTGTCAATTCGCCGAATTTTGTTCTCCTTGCCTGCATTGCCCCCCCCCCCCCCTCCCTATTTGCTTTCCGGCCCCCGCTGTGTCGGCTTCGTGCAAACTTGGCCCTCCGCCTAAAAAGGTTGCCGACCCCTGGTTTAGGTTATTGATTTCAATCTTACATCAACATGTGTAAAATGGCAAACAGCTATCTCTCTTAAACTTCTTGGCCAGGTCAAGGCTTTGTGAGTGAGTGTAAACAAAACTGAAGTACGCTCAAACCTCATTATAATGAAGTTGCACCTTACACGAAAATCAGTTCGTTATATCCGAAAATTTGTTATAAAAGTATATTCCTAACACTATAACTATTGCAAGAGTATTCTTCATTTACTTCGTTATAACCAATATTTCGTTATATCCAGGTTTGTTATATCGAGGGTTGAGTGTAATAATTTGCAGCATTATTACTACGCATGAGCATTAGCTTTGTATTCTGCCTTCACAGCCAGAAAAGACTGTGTGCACAGCATGTTGTGCCCCATCTCTCTTTGAGTGTGGTTTGACGCAGTGGCGATTTGTGGTTCGTACTGAAGGTCTCCCACGACGGGAACTGGCAGAGAAGTTGCGCTCCCGGATAAGCGCGGAAACGGGGCAGCGCCTAGTGGAGCGTCTGCGTTCCACACCCGGTGCGATGGATCCTGCTCTGGCCTCGTGCTTGTCCATGCAAGTGGCATTCCACCATGCGGGTGAGTTGCCAATTCTGCACTTACCATGGTAGTTCAGTGGCTGGGGCATTCCATCACTGAGTGGAAGGCAGGTTGTGGGTTCAATTCACAGCCTCTGCAATGAAATTTTGAATACAGGTGGATGTTTGAATTTTCATTAATTTAGCTTTCAATGCACAATAAAGAAGCCTAGCCCCCTGCATCATATGTTTTATGTGTGAGGGAAAGCTTGGGAAGGCTGCAGATGGGTGCTGCTCAAGCAGAGATGAAACACAGCAGCTGGCTCTGTCAGGCAAAGGAGCATGAAGGGGTGCCGATGGGGGGGGCTGTGTTGCTCAGGCAGCAATTGCAACTTTGAACACAAGGGTGCAGTTGAACACACTATTTTGACTGAGATACGTAGAAAGCTCATAACCTTGTACATGATGTGCTCTCACCACTGGCTTCACCATTTTGTGGCATTACAAAGAAACGAGTGCAGCACATAGATTGCTCGCGTGGAATGCCTGCATGGTGTGAAAGCAGTGGAAGTTTAAAATCGAAGGCCATACACTTTTCCTTTGTGCCCTGTACTCGCAATCGAGAGAGTAATGTCACTCATCGCGACACATGACTGATTTTTCATACATAGCAAAGTGCACAGTGCTGCCTCTGGAAAAGTGCAGCAGAGTAAAATAGATAGAAGTGAAGAAAAAAAAAGAGGGTGGTGCTCGTGACGTGGCGGGCACAATCCCTCACATCTCTGGCGGTCGGGTGAATGCAGGAAATCATGCCATTTGCAAAAGCAAGCCGAGGCAGAGGATGTCTGCTTTACAAGTGAGGCTTGCCTCCTGTGTGCATGGTGATGGGACACTTTGATTTCTCTTAAATTGTACAATAATTAACTGACCTGGGAATTTCTCTAGGTGATAGGAGCATAGATGGCACTTTGCATCTAACACTGCGTAACCAAAATTTACTGTGAGTGATGGGCCCCTTTATAATTATTGTAGCTAGACTAAACGTTTTAATATAGAGTGCTGTGTTGACATGCATCGAGCCAGCTCGACTACATTTGCTGGCTATTTCAGTTAATATTTTAGATTATATGGTGTGTAGGTCTACGACTGACAATTTTCCACAAGTGCCAATTGCTGCAACACAACACCTTTTTTTTCTTTGCCAAGTCCTAAGTAAAAAGGTCAACTGCCTGTTCCACCAGTGTGTTGCCAAAAAGTGGTTAGCTCTATTGTCTCTAGGAAACTGCTTTTAGAATCATACTGACGTAAAGGTAGCGCAAAAAACGGGGACAAGAAAGTGAACAACACAAGCGCTTAGTAACAACTGAAAGCTTTATTGCTTGAACAGAAAATATACCTAAACTAGACGCGCGACCACTACCTGCATATGCGCATCGTGGACAAGGCAAAAAGCAAAACCAGCACAAAAAAAAAAAAACACACCTCCGCCATCTTCCCCCCCCCCCCTCCCCCAAACAGGCTACCCTCTTTCCTTTAGTAGCATCACTTCCTTTTCCGAGATGGCCAAAGAAGGATGACTAATGCACATAGATGCCCTCGTGTTAATATGAAAAGCCTCAGCAAGTTCACGTGTCGTGCGATCGTGGTGGTTAAACAAGATCTCCGTCGCGGGGAATTGCGCTTCGCACCGGCACTCAGCGCAGTGCATAGCCAGGTGTGTAAGGGGTCTCCCCCGCAAGGAAGACTGATGCTCTCTTAGATGTATGTTCAAACATAGGCCTGTCTGGCCGACGTAGACACGACCACACGACAGAGGGATGCAATAGACGACCACACGACACGAACCTTACCTTATGGTTAATGGAGCAACCGCGTGTTCCGACGTTGTCAAGCCTGTTGCCGACCATTGAACATAGTCTAACTAGCTTGTTACTAGCCGAAATAACCACCCTCAGTCCAAACCGCTGGGCTGTCTTCTTAAGCCGATGTGAGAGTGCGTGTACGTATGGCGTAACAGCCATTTTTTCATTTTGATGCGTATTCTGGCTGCGTGCATTGATACCTTTTATCGGTTTGATGAGGCACTGGCAGGTGATCTGTAACACCGAGACAGGAAAGGCTGCGTTTTTTAGACGATCCACCTGCTCTTGAAAGCTGCGAAGAGCGAAATGCGTACAAGATCTATGGACAGCGGATTTCAGGCATGACAGAGCAATCCCGTTCTTCACCAACTTAGAGTGGAAGGAACGGTAGCTCAAGAGCGGTTTTGTAGACCGGGGTGCGTACATCCAGCAGACGCGCTGGGAAGAAAAATGCAGGGATAGGTCGAGGAATTGTAAGGTGTTGTCAACAGGCACCTCACAGGTGAAGTTCAATCCACCGCCTTGGTCGGTAAAAGCCCGGTGTACCACCTCTGCAAACGATTCGATTTGTACACTTCTCGTCAAAACCAAAAAATCGTCGACATACCGAAAAACTTTTATGGTTATGTCCTGCAAATCTATCTGCAAGTCCCTGTCAACCTTGCTCAAATATATGTTACTAAGTACGGGGGCAACTCGTGAACCTATGCACACACCCGACTTTTGCACAAAGACCTTATCCTTAAAACCCACCACGGTGTTACATAGGTTCCAAAAAGGCCTCTACCGTGGTTCCACTGGAATTCCTGAAATCCACTTCATCGTTATCGTCAACGATGCATTCCTTCACGCGTTGCATCAATAAGTCATGTGGAAGGGAGTAGAAAAGGTCCTCCACATCAATGCTTATAGCCGTACACGCGGAGCACTCTACGGTAGACAAAAATTGAACGACTTCCCCGGAGTTGCGTACAAAAAAACGGATCGTGGATGGACAAAGAATCTAAGCGTTACTGCAAAAAACCTGAAACTTCAAGTTGCCATCTGTCACGCTCAGAAACGATAGAGCGAAAGGGGACTCCCGGCTTGTGCGTTTTAGCTGCGAAAAATAACGTCAACGTGAGCTGCGTTGACCGTTTTATAGCAGCTGCCAAATTTTCCAAATTGTGCTCTCTGCACAGGTTAAGTGCTCGTTTTTTGGCGTTTTTTGCTGTCACCTCAGCCTCTTTGAAGTTCTTTGCCACCGCTGTCAACGCCCTTTCAGCGAACGCAGACTCTTCCAGGACCACGAAGCGTCCTTCCTTGTCTGACACAAGTAGCCGTGCCCCCCTTTGCAGCCAAAGCCGAGGATATTGAGCTTAAGGAGCCCTCCCTTCCGCTCACCGCTCTGGAACTAGCAACAACATCAGTGCACTCAGAAACAAAGTGATCCCTCTGTTCATCCGCCACAAAAGCGCAGCGTTCCATGAACATAGGGATCAGAGGGATCACTTTGTTTCTGAGTGCACTGATGTTGTTGCTAGTTCCAGAGCGGTGAGCGGAAGGGAGGGCTCCTTAAGCTCAATATCCTCGGCTTTGGCTGCAAAGGGGGCACGGCTACTTGTGTCAGACAAGGAAGGACGCTTCGCGTGGTCCTGGAAGAGTCTGCGTTCGCTGAAAGGGCGTTGACAGCTGGTGGCAAAGAACTTCAAAGAGGCTGAGGTGACAGCAAAAAACGCCAAAAAACGAGCACTTAACCTGTGCAGAGAGCACAATTTGGAAAATTTGGCAGCTGCTATAAAACGGTCAACGCAGCTCACGTTGGACGTTATTTTTCGCAGCTAAAACGCACAAGCCGGAGTCCCCTTTCGCTCTATCGTTTCTGAGCGTGACAGATGGCAACTTGGAAGTTTCAGGTTTTTTGCAGTAACGCTTAGATTCTTT
Source organism: Rhipicephalus appendiculatus (assembly GCA_030522465.1). Lineage (NCBI taxonomy): Eukaryota > Metazoa > Arthropoda > Arachnida > Ixodida > Ixodidae > Rhipicephalus > Rhipicephalus appendiculatus. The sequence continues at coordinate 8,594 of JALIZH010020559.1, read as the reverse complement.
GTCCATCCACGATCCGCTTTTTGTACGCAACTCCGGGGAAGTCGCTCAATTTTTGTCTACCGTAGAGTGCTCCGCGTGTACGTGTTGCCATAAGCATTGATGGAGGACCTTTCTTACTCCCTTCCCACATGACTTATTGATGCAACGTGTGAAGGAATGCATCGCGGACGCATAACGATGAAGTGGATTTCAGAATTCCAGTGGAACCACGGTAGAGGCCTTTGGAACCTATGTAACACCCGTGGTGGGTTTTAAGGATAAGGTCTTTGTGCAAAAGTCGGGTGTGTGCATAGGTTCACGAGTTGCCCCCGTACTTAGTAACATATTTGAGCAAGGTTGACAGGGACTTGGTAGATAGATTTGCAGGGACATAACCATAAAAGTTTTTCGGTATGTCGACGATTTTGGTTTTGACGAGAAGTGTACAACCGAATCGCTTGCAGAGGTGGTACACCGGGCTTTTACCGACCAAGGCGGTGGATTGAACTTCACCTGTGAGGTGCCTGTTGACAACACCTTACAACCCTCGACCTATCCCTGCATTTTCTTCCCAGCGCGTCTGCTGGATGTACGCACCCCCGGTCTACAAAAAACCGCTTTCTCTTGAGCTACCGCCCCTTCCACTCTAAGTTGGTGAAAGAACGGGATTGCTCTGTCATGCCTGAAATCCGCTGTCCATAGATCTTGTACGCATTTCGCTCTTCGCGCAGCTTTCAAGAGCAGTGGATCGTCTAAAAAACGCAGCCTTTCCTGTCTCGGGTGTTACAGATCACCTGCCAGTGCCTCATCAAACCGATAAAAGGTATCGATGCACGCAGCCAGAAATACGCATCAAAATGAAAAATGGCTGTTACGCCATACGTACACGCACTCTCACATCGGCTTAAGAAGACAGCCCAGGCGGTTTGGACTGAGGGTGGTTATTTCGCTAGTAACAAGCTAGTTAGACTATGTTCAATGGTCAAAACAGCTTGACAACGTCGGAACACGCGGTTGCTCCATTAACCATAAGGTAAGGTCTGTGGCTCGTGTGGTCGTCTATTGCATCCCTCTCTCTGTCGTGTGGTCGTGTCTACGTCGGCCAGACAGGCCTATGTTTGAACATACATCTAAGAGAGCATCAGTCTTCCTTTGCTGGGGAGACCCCTTACACACCTGGCTATGCACTGCGCTGAGTGCCGGTAAGGGAGCGTTAATTCCCCGCGACGGAGATCTTGTTTAACCACCACGATCGCATCTATTACCGTGAACTTGCTGAGGCTTTTCATATTAACACGAGGGGCATCTATGTGCATTAGTCATCCTTCTTTGGCCATCTCGGAAAAGGGAAGTGATGCTACTAAAGGAAAGGGGGTAGCCTGTTTGGGGGGGAGGGGGGGGGAAGCTGGCGGAGGTGTGTTTTTTTTTTGTGCTGGTTTTGCTTTTTGCCTTGTCCACGATGCGCATGCGTGGGAAGTGGTCGCGTCTAGTTTAGGTATATTTTCTGTTCAAGCAATAAAGCTTTTCAGTTGTTAGTAAGCGCTTGTGTTGTTCACTTTCTTGTCCCTGTTTTTTTGCGCTACCTTTACGTCAGTATGAATCACCACCAACTAGCTCGCCTTTCCATTTTGCTTTTAGAAGCTGCATGAAGATTTCTGGAGCCCCTTAACATCACACAAAGATCTTTCTTTTTTTCAATTTTAGCTTTAGTGCTTATTGTTCCACATTGGTTTGTCACTTCCTGTTGTCCAGATAGGCCTCACATGACATGTTTGTGACATTGTTGGCCAGCACCACATGAGGTTGTTTGCGAGAGAGCCTTCACGTAACAATATTTTTTTGCTTGGACTACAGACTTTGGACAGTAGACCCTTGATTCAAATGTAGCTAATACAGACCCCGTTACGAAACCAGTGACATTGAGTCGATTGGTGGCCTGAAATATGCAGAAGCATCGAAGGAAATGAAAGGCTTCAAAGCATCCATAAGAAATTATGATAGTTGTACGTAACGGCACATACTTGCTTAACAGAGATGTGGAGATTGCCAATTTCGAGATAGTTTATTCAGAATGTAATAGATGAGTTTCAGGGCACAGTGTAGTATCTAGTTGATTTTTTCTTTTACTATAACTTGGTTTGTACGTTTTATATGTTTATATTTTTCATGTTTATATGTTTAATGTGTACATTGTTTTTGCTTGCGAGGGCATTGAAAACGCTTTTGCTTTGTAATTGGTACACTGTTTTGCACAGGATTATTACTGTTGCATTATTGCGATAGAGTGGTAGCTTGGGCGATTTGGTGATTCAGTATCAACATGATTTTAAAAGTGCAAATTGAATGAGAACAGAGGAGAGCATATAACACAGGCACTCTGTGTTGTGTCCTCTTCTCCGTCGTCATTTAATTTATGCCGTGCAATCATGTTGTTATTTCTGATTATCATGCTGAATAATCTTACAAGCATCTATTTAGTCCTGCATATGCTTAAATCGATGTAATCCTCCTTACTGCTAAATTGTCTATGTCAAAGCAAAGTACTCTTTCATTGATTAATTGATTTGAGCAGTAGCGGTGGTGATGTTATGTTGTGACACTGGTGCAGTGTACCCAGCTGTGATGCTTTTCTCTCTCTCATCTTTTGCCTTCCTCCTTTTGGCTCGCCAAAGGTCTGACGATGGAGGAGCGTGACCTGCTGGAGTCGGCATTCCGGGAAGGCGCCATCCGTGCCCTGGTGGCCACCACGACCCTTTCATCTGGAGTGAATCTCCCGGCACGGCGGGTCATCATCCGGTCGGCCAACTTCCAGGGGCGACCCATCGATTCCCTCTCCTACCACCAGATGGTGGGGAGGGCGAGGGGCGCATGGGCCTCGACACACAGGGTGCGTTTTACTGAAATGCCAGTGCTTGCATGCCACAGCAGGCATCCTAAAACAATATACGACACCTGCATAGAATGTAGGAAACCATATTAATGAGAACTAACGGACAAGGATGCATCCTTGTCCGTTAAAAAAAAGGTTTGCAGGAAACTAGCCTCCACATTATGTAGATTTCCTTGTGACCAATGACAATCGGCATATCGTTCCGTTGCCGGCTAATGCTTTCAACTAATGCCGTGTTTACGTTCGCCATTCTTAAATGCAGGATGTGACGACATCGGCACTCATCAGTGAGCATTATTTCGTGTTACGCCGGAACGAGACAGTTTTCGCGCCATGTTCCTGCAGGCACAGACAAAACGGATTCATGTACGAGCTTCAAAGCTGCATCGCGTCTATAATTCGTGCATGCCTGCACTGCTGTTGACAACATTACTTTGATTGTTACACTGCGACAACAATTACATGCTGGACAGGCAGCTTGTGCACGTCATCAATTCTCAGCGAACAGACCGATTGCGCTGGAGCGTGTTGTTTGCCCTTGGTTTTCGATTGCGGAGTTCATTAAGGTGGCGTTTGGTGGGATGCCTTGCGCGCTTATTACTTCACTATGCTTATTTTTCGGCGATTCGGGTACTATCCCTGTCAAATTCAGATGGGTGGTCCGGATGTCCCGACTGCCCCCCCCTCACCCTTACTTTTTTCTTTGTAAATTTCTATCCTAAAAAGAGCACATAAGGTTCTCCGAAAAGCTGGTTTCCTTTCATAAAAATCCTGTGTCCATCCCTATGTGCTATAAACTGTTATTGTATGGAACTGAAAAAAAATGGTTTTGCGGCAGATCTGTTACATTCGGACCGTGGGTGTGCTACCGATGCGCTGAGGTGGTTTCGCATGTGTTGCGTCGGTGACAATAAACTGCCTAGTTGCAAAGGGTTGAAATTGTAAGGCGCCAATGGGCCCCGAAAGCAATGATGTGAACATGAATATTCTTGGCATATCGTGTTATATATGAGCACAGTTTTCATGTTAAATTTTCACGTGCTTGAGATGCGAATTTTTTTTTTTATATTTCAATTATCCGGTAATTCTACACATAACATACGACAGTGTCTACTCCAGAGGAGGAGGAGGAATCAACTTTATTTTTAAGAAATAAAAAAAATAAAATGAAAAAAGAAAAGGTCCGGCGAGTTTTTCGGGGATTTGGGCTAATATCCCCGCCTAGGTGTCGGCCACGAGCTCCCTTGAGCTCTGGCGGCTGCCTCGGCCCGCTGGACGGCCCACAGTTGGTTCTCGAGGGCATGGCTGAGCAGTGCAGTCTCCCAGCGCGTTCGGTTCGAGGCTGCATCCCCGTCTGGAACCCCACCTCTGTCACACTCCCATAACATATGTTCCAGGGTTGCCCTGGCCTCGCAAAACTTGCAACGTGACGGATAAAGCTCTGGGTAACAGAGATTCAAGATCACTGGGCTCGGAAACGTTCCGGTCTGCAGCTGTCGCCACGTGACCGCCTGCTTTTTGTTCAGTTTTTGGTGTGGTGGCGGAAATTTGCACCTGGCCAGTCTGTAATTCTGTGTAATGTCCTTGAAACTTGTAAGATGATCCTCCCACTCCCACTCCTCACCCGACGTCGCGGCCGAGATGGCGGCGGTGTTGACGGTGGCGGCTCGGTCCGTAAGCCCTTGAGCCGCCCGTGCGCCGCCTCGTTGCCGGCGGCGAGGTAGTGTGGGCGGGCGCCCACAAGATGTAAATGTCCCTATTTTCGGTTTTGCCCGGTTTTTTTTATTTCAATAATAAAAAGAGAACAACCTTTTATTTGAAATTAGATTCACAAGAGATCAGGTGGACATAGGCTACCCCTTATGAAATACGCTTTGAAATGAGTCAACAGCACTTTCTTGTTCCCATCGCTGTACCTAGCCGTGTCGCACGTAAAGCATCCACCCAACCATCCTACACTGCACGCATGATATCCATAGCTAACAACGCTTTATCCACTACACCGAAAACAGACAAAATTTATAATCTAGTGCAAAGCTTCATTCTCAAACACGACAGGCTAATATGTGACTAGGTGACAAATTTGTACCTTCGTCTTGTTGTGAGGCAGTTTTTTTATGCGTAATAACTGTCAGCGTAATAACTAGGACATGCTGGTAATGTTTACAGGCTCCTACACGCTCCTCTGACGTTTTTATACCCTGACTGCCTGCTATCAAAGCAGATACAAGCAAGTAATAGCAGCGACAGCAGTACAATTCGGACACAAGCCTCCAACATGGTGCCGAATCGGTAGCTTCGTCAAACCTCCGACAAATGGCAGCAATTTTGCATAAGGTCTGTAGTCGGGTACAACTTAGAGGTTCCCTGAAGATGAAATTTTCGTTGATGACTTTTTTACTGTAATTTGTAGCCTTGTGTCTGGTAATGCTGAAATCGAATCGTGAATGCTTTGACGTATCGTATAATTAATGCTAGTGTCATTAATTTTGGCCAATTTTAGTATGACTTCGAAATGCGTGCATAAAATCATCAGAAACTAGTGCCCTACAACTGGGGAGCACCCAAGACCACGTGCGCTGAAGCTTTGGTGATGTTGTGAGTGCACTTTTCAAATCGGGGCCCCGTGCGCAGTAAAAAATTAATGATCCGTGTCATTGCATATCAGTAGCCTTTCATACCTTCACATGACCATCTACCTAGCCTGCATTGTTGCCCGCATGTGGCGCCCTCTAGGTTTGGGTGACATGAGAGGCTTCCTGTTTGGGCTGCCTAGAGTCACCCTTGCAAACTTTTCACGCACGCAGGTGTGGGTTCCTGGCAAAAACAATACCTTTGGTAGCTTTATGGTGTTGCTTTGTCACAATTGCAGATTTTGAAGGACCAAACAATCCATTTCCCAATTTAGCAAAAAAATCCGAGCAGGGCCATCACTTTGTTAAATCATGTTTCATCTGTATATAGTCATGTTTTCTTGATTGTTCATCAGCATTTTTTGCCATCAGGTGTTGGACCCATTGTAGAACGACAAATGTGTCACCAAGGGACTTCTGCATAATTGCAGTGCAGCTTTGTAAGCATGTCACATTTGTGCTTTATTATTGCATTGCTGTTGATGCCACGCATTGCTAAAGGAAGACGACACTTTGTGACAGGTGAGAGCATCTTGATGTGCCGTGATGTGGACCGACCTCTGGCCCAGCGACTCAGTCGTGCCGAAGCACAGCCCATCACCTCCTGCCTGTCGGGCAGCAGCACTAGTTTGCGCAGGGCGTTGCTGGAGGTGCGTACTTCTTTACGCCTTCATATAAGCCCACTAGGTATGCATGCCCAATCATTTATTAGTTTTCATTCTCAAATGAAATCTTTGCAAACTGTGTTAGTATTCCGCTTATGGCGATGATCTTAGAGGTGCTGTGCAACACTTTGGAACATTATCAAAAAACTTTGCCAATGTGTACTCTAGACACCCGTGAATGTGTCAGGACAGGTCACACTGCATGCAGCAGGGAAATTGCAATTTCACTTAAAAACAGACAAAAATTGCTTGCTCTCTCATTTGCTGTATCACCACCAAATATGCAGCAAGAACAATCTTGGAGGCTATGTGCCACGTTGTACGATATATAGGTAGCATGGCCACCATGAGGTGCTGAGAGAGCTGCACATTTATGACCAAGAAGTAGTTTTTTAGTTTTTTTGTTTTTTTGCACATCTGGATTAGTTTTTTTGTACAGATTGCCGAGTTTAGTTGTCTTCTCAGCATCATTTAAAGTCGGCAATCTGTGCAAAGAACTAATACAGATAAGAAAGCTCAGTCGGAATGCTCAATAAAGCATAAAAAAGAAGCTTTGGTTGAATGTGAGACATGCGTCGTTTACCGCATTCCTCTGTCCTGTGGCTGCGTTTACATCGGGCAGACTAGCCGCTGCCTAAATGTCCAGCTCAGCGAGCACTGTAATAAAGTAGGGAAGTTGCCACCGGATGGTTTTCTGGCGCAACACTGCCAAAGTTGTGCTTGCAAACCAAATTTTCGTGGAACGGTTGTCGTGAGCAGGAAAAGGTCCAAAATCACTAGGCTAATCATTGAAGCGGAACAAATTGATCTTTTTTGGTGACGCATGCGTTAGCAAACCCTCACTGTCACTGAGTATGAAGGAATTGCATTTTCTGTGCATGGTGTGCTAAATGCCTGTCTCTGAGTGCCTTTGCATCCTGATTATCTGTCTCTTCGAGGCATAACCGCCACGGTATCAAATCAATGGCGATTTTGGTTGTTTTTTGAAAATGTGTTCATGTGACTGTCGTGTGCAAAGCAGGTATACTAGTGCAAAGCTGAAGGAAATAAACTATTGTTGTTAGTAGCGCCTGTGTGTGTACATCTCTTCCTCTTGTCCGTGTCCTTCTGAGCGCTCATCTCGTACAGCTATATGATGGGCCAGCTGCTATGCATAATGAACCGTGACTTTTAGGGCTAGACCAGCCTCAGTAAGATGCCCATTAGTGTGTACACAAGGTTTGCTGGATTCTTGCAGTTTTTAGTTTGCTTCAATTTTTTTCAGCACACTGTTCTGTTACATGCATACTCAGCTAAACAACATCAACACTCAGTAAAGCTCCTAAAAGTCAATTATGCAAAACGAAGAAAAACAAACAAACAATGGCAGCTCATGCCAACATGTCGGGTTGGTGGTGCATTAAACAGTTTGCGCCAGAGTAGGTGCAACACAAGCCATACGAAGTCCAAAAAAGAACCCTGTCATTCACTGCGTGACAATGGGGAAATGTTATCAAGGTTGCCAGTGGAGCCAGTGTGCTGATCTTTAACATGCCTTTGTTAGTTGTACATCAGTACGCTTTGTGTTCCTCCAGAAGTGGACAGACAGACATTCATCTGTCTGCATACCAGCCATAGGTCGTCAAAAAAATTGGAGCTCACTCAGACTCACTCAAGAAAGATTGTTTGCTCTGAGGGCTCACTCGGACTCGGACTCGGCAATGTTTTCCTCCAACCTGACTCACTCGGACTCACACTCACTAAACTTTTTTCTTGGCCGGACTCACTCGGACTGAAACACACGGCTTAACCTGAGTCTGAGTGAGCCTGAGTGAGTCGACTCATGAGTCTGTTGGCGCAAAATTAGCTTTTTCGATTGTGGTGTCAGTGCTCTTTAATGCCAATATCTCACATAATCTGTGCCCTACGATACGCTTTTTTATATTGTACCTTCAAATATGAGTTATCATTCATTTCAATCCAGTAAAGACATCTTTATGAAATACACGACTCACACGAGGTACTTTTTATCGAGAACTTCCCGTGAAAGAGTTTGCGGGGGGAAGTCATGGCACCCCTCCCCTAATTCACACCTCTGATAAATAAATATTGTGCTGACACGTGAACCCTAGTGTTTTGAGATATGTGTGAAAAGACTTGAGTGTAAACGTATGGTGATATAAGGCTGATAGTAATGCTAAAGATGTGTCTGCAATAAAAGTTGGAGCTCACTCAGTCTCACTCAAGAAATATGCGTTGCACTTGGGGCTCACTCGGACTCAGACTCACAAATATATTCCTCAGCTGGATTCACTCGTACTCACACTTCCTGAAATTTTCCGGAGCAAACTTGCCAAAATATTACTCACCTGGACTCAATCAGACTCAGACTCTCGGCCCAATCTGAGTCTAAGCGAGTCTGAGTGAGTTGACTCATGAGTGAGTTTT